>OVBE01013894.1:0-12390 GCA_900406425.1 Iberis pinnata | reverse complement strand
CCGTTCTTTTAATTCCTTGCCTACCTTGAAATTTTAATCTACATATAAGCACCGATTTTATTTGATAGGGTGGTAAAATATTTAAAAGAGTTATGAGATGAAATGCATGAAGTTATCACACGTGTTATTTAACTCGATACTGTTTTATTAGCATTATCTATAATATAAGATGGGTTAAAGATTTATTTTCAAAATATAAGATATTTTTAAGCAAGATTTAAAGTTATTAAATATTTTATGTTAATATAATACACTATATTTCACATTTATGTTTATTGTATCAATCAAATCTTCTCCGAAACTCACTCTATATATAGATAGCATGTAATTATCATTATATGTATAGCAATATTTTTCTATATGGTATCATAGCAAAAAAAGAAAACTTATTTTTTTTGTACGCCTCTTTCTCTGCATCTTACTCTCTTTTCTGCATTGTTATAATGTCTAATCAAGCTGACCATATTGCTATTGATATGAACAATCCGGTTCGCCTCTTCTTGTCGTGAATATGAGTGGCATAACCAAGCTTACAACCACCAACTAATTCACTTGGATTCTGCAAGTGATGTAAATGCTAAAATCCACAAAGTAATTTATAAGAATTTTGATGAAGAATTCGTTGAATTTCGTCTAAGTAAGAGCAATCACAACACAAATAAATAAGAAAACTAAAATTTATTGATTTATGAATTGTTCTAAAATTAAATCTATATACAAACTCTCTGTAAAAAAGTGAAAAAGATCATCTCTTGTTTGATATCTCTCTCTATTTATATTTCTCATTTTTCCCAAATTCCTGCTGGGCTTTCGGATATCTTAGGTAGCAGCTCTGAAATTCCCGCTACGTTTCGGATATCTCGGGTAGCAGTTCCGATATTCTCGCTGCATCTTTCGGACTTCTCGGTCAGTTCTGATATTCTCGCTCAGCTTGAACTTTCACGACTTACGACCTCAGCATACTCCCCAAGAATTTTGGAGTAGTTACGACTTAAGTTCACTTCCACCAACGTCACAATGAATACTGAGTACTCAGTTGTTCTATACTCTTCCTTAGGTAGAATATCTTCTCGATGAATCCTCATAGGGTCATCATGTACTGAGCATGTCGTAACTTCATAAATAAGACAAAATCTTGCTGAGAGGATTTTGACACCAACAGATTAGCCCCTAGGTCTTCTAGCGAGTTTGGCGAGTTGGGTGACCTTCAAATATGTGGATGGTGACTTCTCCTCAAGATTTCGGATTGGTGGTTCTGGTCATCTATCATGATTGAGTCTTGTGGATGTCACTAGTCCCTATGGTACTAAATTGCCTCTCCTTGGTTCTGTTTGAGGTAGAAGCTATTAATGCTGAAAATGAAAAGATTTTTAGTGCAGAGGTTGTAAAGGTTACTGAGGTTAAAGAGGGTGAAGTGAATGTTGGGAATGCGCCAGATAAAACCTTGGATATAGCTGCTCAGACTGGGATTATTGGTGCAAAAGAAGCCCCCAAAAATGCTCAGAAGGACAATGACACAGTGGAATGACCATCTGGGAGAGTTTCTTCCCCTCTGCTTATTTTTTGTTTCTTTATGGTGCATTTTCTTGAAACATAGTTTCCTAAGGAGGCTTTTACCTGAACCTTTACTTATGTTGGATGTTTGAACTTTGACATCTCCCCCCCCCCATTTTTTAAGAAAAAATTTGGACTGGGGTAGCGAATGGCTGAGGCAGAATGAAGAGCCAAATAGATCTCCCCTATTTTTAAGAAAAATTTTGTACTGAGGTAGCGGAGGGCTGAGGCGGAATGAAGGGCCTGATACATCTCCCCTATTTTCTTAGAAAAATTTTGTACGGAGGTAGCAAAAGGTTGAGGCGAATGCATGACCAGATATATCTCCCCCATTTTTTGAGGAGAATCTTGGACTGAGGTAGCAGAGGGCTGAGGCGGAATGAAAGGTCAAATACATCTCCCCTATTATTTGAGAAGAATTTATGACTGAAGTAGCGGAAGGCTGGGACAAAATAAAGGATTAGATATATCTCCCCTATTTTATTTATTTTTCAGAGCTGAAATCATAAAACAAGTTGCCTACGTATCCCTAGTGCGGGGATCAAGCCTGGTTGTAGTTCGCTGTTGAAAGTTACAATTAATTTTTACAGAAATAGCAAGAAGGAAAATAAAATATTTTTCAGTTGCGGAATTCCTTGACGTGTTGAGCACTCCATGGGTGTTCAGGCTGCTTCTGTATACCCCTCTTGTGCATTTTGATTAGGTCTTCTTCTATACGCGCGAAGATCTTTCCTCTATGGAGAGCATCGTTAATGGTTGTTGGGATTCTTAAGATCGAGTTTTTTTGGAATTTAGATTCGCCCCAGACAACAATTTTCAGGGCGGCGATAGAGGCGCTATCTTTGACTACTGCTCGAGATATAACTTCTTTGAATTGGTCAATGAATTTCCTAATAAGTTTGTTAGACCTCTGGGTCATGCTCCATATGTATGTATCGAATATAATTATTTCAATGTAGATTGAGTAACGTTTGAGGAACATTAGACTCATTTGGTTAAAGCTATGGATCAAGCCCTCAGGCAGTCTAGAGAACCACCTGAGTGCTTATCCTTGGAGATGTTTGCTGAAGAGTTGGCAGTAGTATGCGTCTTTCTCATGCTCGTCGAATTGTGCTCGACCAACCGCTATGTAGAAGGTTGTCAAGTACGCGCTGGGATATGTTTTCCCTTCATAAAAGAGGATCTTGATTTTCCTTGGGTTCTGCACTTTGGTTTTTTAATATGTGGGGCATACGGACTTCGCAACGTCTCTTGCATAAGTCGGTCTAGTTCAGGCGCCGAGCTGGTTGCTTGATGGACCTTAGAGTTCATTCGGCGAATGACTTGTTCCAGATAGTTTTTCATCTCTTGTATCTCTTCACTAGAGGGTTAAGATTAATTGATCGGTCGATGTGAGTACTGATAGTAGTCCTCGTATTCCTTGAAGTCAGCCGAGTCGGTTCACCGGCGTTGAGTTTAGGATTCACGATATGTTCAGTCTGGTTCAATGGATCTGCATCCATCTAGGGCTGATTTACTGTCTAGGGTGGTTTTTCTGCCTCGGGATCAGTGTTAGGTTGAACATCCATAGCGCCTGATTGTTGCACGTCAATTATGCTTAAGTTGGGTGTCATTGTGTATGATAGTCTCCTGGAATATTTTCCAGTGGTAGGGTATCGTCGCGCTGGATGGAGCGATCGTCGGCGGGTTGAGATCGCTTGGTCGAGGCGCTAAGTGATCGCCTTTTTTTATCTACAAATTCTTTCGCCATTTTGTCAAGTTGATCGAGAAGGGATTGGTTCAGGGCGTCTTGCTTTTTCAGCCTCTTCGAAATAGGTTGCATGGTTTGGGGGAGTGTCTGGATCATGTTGGGGCATTCTTCCAGCTGGGACTGTTTTTCTTCGAGTATAAACATCATGGATCAGGTTGTGATGCTCTTTTGCGTAAGAAAATCTAAAACTCCCTCTTTCTAGCGCCAATTTGTGGATGCTATAATTCACAAAGCAATTTATAAGAATTTTGATGAAGAATTCGTAGAATTTCATCTAAGTAAGAACAATCACAACACAAATTAATAAGAAAAAAAAAATTATTGATTTATGAATTGTTCTAAAGTTAAATCTGTATACAAACTCTTTGTAAAAAAGTAAAAAAGATCCTCTCTCGTTTGACGTCTTTCTTTATTTATATTGCCCATTTTTTCCAAATTCCTGTTGTGCTTTCGGATATCTCAGGTAGCAGCTCTGAAATTCTCGTTGCATTCCGAATATCTCAAGTAGCAGTTCTGATATTCCCGCTGCGTCTTCCGAACTTCTCGGTCAGTTCCGATATTCTCGCTTAGCTTGAACTTTTACAACTTATGACCTCAGCATATTCTCCAAGAATCTCGGAGCAGTTACGACTTGAGTTCATTTCCACTTGCGTCATAGTGAATACTGAGTACTCAGGTGTTCTCTACTCTTCCTCAGGTAGAATATCTTCTCAATGAATCCTCCTAGGGTCATCGTGTACTGAGCACGTCGTAACTTCATAAATAAGATGAAATCTTGACACCAACAAGTGAATCTGTTTCTTGGAGGTCATGTTCTCCTACGTTTCATTGGTGTTACAAATATGATAAACAAGAATTTTTCAAGCTCCTATCCATGCATATATCTTAAATTACTCTTGTCATCGTAACATTTAAGAATCAATCCAATTCAAGATGCAATGAACATAGTAGAACATAAGAGAATCATATTTAGTCTAAGATAAAAAGATTTGGTTGGTTTTGATCATGCATAAATCAAAAGGTCAAGAGAAAGTCAAAAAATCAAAGTAAAAAAAACTAAGCAAAAGTCAACTAAAATTAAGGTTTGAAAAAGATAAAAAAAAGGCTAAGCAAATGGGTTTTTATTATTGACTTAGATGATAAAGTGAAGTTCTATGATCCTTAGTACAATCATTCAATGCTAATTCTTGGTCTAAGATTCTCTAATTTAGATTAATCAATTCTCATGATAATAATCCCTTTCTTAATCATGCAAATAAAACAATCTATTGGCTAATTACACAAAAAGAAAACATTATGATATAATTCATTCAACCACTAAACTAACTAACACAATTCCTTGGCTAAGCCTCATTTAACATTCAAATAACTCATTCGGGCATTTTCACAAACACCTTCCGAGCATGAAACTACCTATCATCTAGAGTTGAATGATCAACATTAAGAACATTATAAGAATGAAGATTTAAGTAAATTAATTCCTAAGCATCATATTCCAACACCTAATCATCCTAATCTACCTAACCCATTTACTTATAAAAGACTAATCACTAATCATTGAGAAAACACAAAATACAAGATTAGAGATGTGTTGAATCATGATTACAAGTAGATTTGGGAAGAAAATAAGCAATCAAAAGCAAGAAATCAAACTCAAATAAGCATAAGAATCAAAAGGTTTACAAAGTGTTCTTAAGAAAAGCAAAGATGTAAAAGATAAGATAAAGCATAAGATCCAAAATAATTAGGTTTAGAAACCTTATATAGTTTTATAAAAGTGGTATTGGATCAACCCAAAACTCATGGGTTAACCCAATTAAAGTTGGGTAAAATATTTGGTCAAAGCTAAAATGTTGACTTCCAAATGTGGAAGACTCAATTTGATATAGTCTTTGGTTTTTGTACAATGACGTTTGTATTGGGTTCTTGGCCGATACAAACTCCCCGATACAGACACCCAATAGATGAGTCTTTTTGATGTAGTCTCTGGTTTCTGTACAGTGACGTTTGCATTGGGGTCTTTGTGATGTAGTCTCTCGTTTTTGTGGAGTGACGTTTGTATTGGGGTCTTGGCCGATACAAAATCCATGTGCCCTCTCCAACTATCACTGTTAATGGTGTTGCTTCACCAAATCCACAATATGAAGCATGGACTCGTCAAGATCATTTGATCTTCACAACATTGGCTCAATAACCACACAGCTGCAATCACTTCTTGTAAGTGCTAAGACCACTCACCAAGCATGGGAAACCTTGTCTCGCACCTATGCTCAACCATCTTGTGGCCATATCAAACAATTGAAAGATCTACTGAAGAAAATCTCCAAAGGCAATCGCACCATAGATGAGTATATGCAACTCATCAAAACAAAATCGGATCAATTCTCTCTGTTTGGAAAACCCCTTGATCATGATGATTTAATTGATTACATTCTCGAAGACGTTCCAGTTTAATATCGTGCACTTAAAGATGCAAATGCAAACAAAGAAACTGCAATTTATTTTGCATAACTTCTTGAGAAGCTTCTCAACAAGGAAGTTGATATTATCTGCAGCTCTACAGTCACTGATTTATCACCAGCAACAACCAACCTAGTCAACTCAAGGCTTCGTCCAAGAAGCAATGTTAACAACAATTGGTGTTCCTCAAATCATAGTAACCAAAGATCTCAACCTGATCATTGTTACTCTAAATCACGCAATCAAGATCAGCGTTCTTATCAACCTTACCTTGGAAAATTTCATGCATGTGGAATCAAAGGTCATACAGCTAACAAGTGCTATCAGTTCAATGTTGTTCCTTATCAACATTAGTCTTATCCACTGGCTAATGTTGCAACTCAAAACCAGTCGCATGAAACTCCTTCCTGGCTTTTTGACAGTGGCGCTACACATCATATCACGTCTAATCTAAGCAATCTTTCTCCACACACTCTTTATGATGGTGGTGATGATGTCGTTATAGGTGATGGTCTTGCCCTTACAATTGCTAATATGGGTTCTTCATCTCTCTCTACCTCATCACGCAATTTAACACTTAACAACATATTACATGTTCCTGAAATTGACAAAAAACTTACTCTCTGTTTATTGTCTATGTGCAGACAATAATATGTCTGTTACTTTTGATCCATCTGCTTTCTAGGCTGGGATTTTCACTCAGGGCAAAAGATAGTCACATGACCAGCTAGAGATGGAACTTATGAATGGTCGAGATCAATCTTTCCTTCAGATATTTCCAGCACTAAAACCTCTGTTTCAAATTGCCATTTACGTTTGGGTCATCCCCATTTTGAGCTTTTAAACAAAGCACTTTCAAAATATTCGTTGCCTTTGTCTGCTAGGTCAACTAATCATTTTTCGTGTACCTTGTTCGATTCACAAAAGTCACAAATTACCTTTTGCTGACAACACAATTAATCTCATCGTCCTATTGAGCTTTTATATTATGATTTATGGACTTCACCTACTTATTCCTTTGATGGCTATAAATATTATCCAATTATTGTTGATCATTACTCAAGATATAATTAGTTATATCCTTTGAAAAATAAATTTGAAGTTGCTAAAACATTTAAAAAGTTTAAAGCACCTGTATAAAACAAATTTCAATAAAGGATAATAACTCTTTATATTGATAATGGAGGAAAATTTCTTATCTTATTCTTCTATTTAGCCAATCAAGAAATAGCTCATAGAACAACACTACCTCATACTCTTCAACATAATGGCATATCACAAAGAAAGCATAGCCATGTTGTTGAGACCGGTCTCTCTCTTCTTTCTCATGCTTCAATGACTTCACATTACTGGCTTTTTGCCTTTACTGCAGTTGTTTACTTAATCAATAGATAGTTATCATCTGTTATGTCCTTTGAATCTCCATTCTTCAAACTGTTTCAAATTCTGCAAAATTTTGACAAGCTGAGAGTCTTTGGATGTCTATGCTTCTCTTGGCTCAAACCATACACTCAAAACAAACTATATCCAAATTCCATACCATGTGTTATTTTTGGTTATTATCTTACTCAAAGTGCATATTTTCGTTTTGATCCACTCAATTCTCGTCTATATATTTTTGCCATGTGCAGTTTGTTGAAAACATTTTTCCATTTGCTTTGTCATTAGCTGGTTATATTTTTGCTGCCTCCCCTAGTGAAGATCATTCATCAAAAAATGCTTTGCTCTCTGCAACACCATTACCACAATCTGGTTGTACATAACCTGTCTATACACGAGTTGCTGCTACTGATCATGTTCCACCTCCACAATAGTCACCACTCGTCGCACTACCAGAGACACATGAAATGGATACCTCGACCAACTCTCAATAGTCTCAACATCTTCAGAAAAATCCACCTCCTCACACATCACAGTCTTCCACTGTCAATCAACATCCTATGAGAAATAGGGCCAAGAACAACATCACTAAACCAAAACAGAAACTTACACTTACTGCAATCACAAACAACAATTATTTTGAGCCAAATACCTACCAACAAGCTTTCGAGAATGAGTTGTGAAGAACTGCAATGTCCTCTGAGATCAATGCTCTCATACGCAACCATACTTGGGATCTCATTCCACTTAATCCTTCTTATAATTTAGTTGGTTGCAGATGAATTTTCTTGATTAAAAGACTTCAAGATGGCTCCTTAGATCGTTACAAGGCCAGGTAAGTGGTTAAGGGCTTCCATCGAAGACCAGGACATGACTATTTTGAAACCTTTAGTCCAGTGATTAAGCATGCATCCATCAGAATGGTTCTAAGTCTTGCACAGTCTCGGCAGTAGCCTCTTCAAGAGTTAGATGTCAACAATGCTTTCTCACATGACACCTTGACTGAGGATGTTTACATGGTTCAACCTCCTGGCTTTATCTCTGAATCTCACCCACATTATGTTTGCAAATTGCGCAAGGCTATCTATGGATTAAAGCAGGTGCCTCGTGCTTGGTACACAGAACTACGCACGTTTCTTCTGCAATCAGGCTTCAGTAATGCTCTTGAGGATACATCATTGTTTGTCTTAATCACCAATATTGCACACTGTTTATTCTTGTCTATGTTGATGCATAGTCATCACAGGGAACAACATTCATCATGTCCATAAATTCATTGATATACTATATACAAGGTTTTCAATTAAAGATCTAGGTCCACTTTCCTATTTCATGGGAATTGAAATCACTCGCACTTCCAGTGGTCTTCAAATGACTCAAATAAAGTATATCAATGATTTGATTCGTCGATTTAATATGGTTGATGCTAATATATCTCTACTCCAGTGGTTGATAAACTTATCCTCTCCAAGAATACATGAATCAAGCTACAAACTCCATCTGATTATCGAATGCTAATTGGAAGCCTTTAGTATATGCTCTTTACGATACCTGATATAACTTTCTCTGTTAACAAGTTATCTTAGTATATGCATTCACCAAAAAAAGAACATTGGGCGTCTACAAAAAGAATACTTTTATATCTCTCTGGATGAAAATACAGAGGACTCTAGTTCTCCACAGATAATCCCCTTCAGCTTCATGCCTACTCTGACGCTGACTAGGCTGGTGATAGGGACGAGTATTCATCAACATGAACTTACTTAGTCTACCTTGGTCGATATCTCATCTCCTAGTCTACAAAGAAACAACCGACTGTTGCTCGCTCTTCAAAAGAAGCTGAGTACAAGTCAGTCACATCTACATCTTCCGAGGTTCAATGTATTAAGTCTTTGCTTCAATAATTGGGCATTGAACTTCAAAACACAACCGGTTATTTACTGTGATAATGTAGGAGCTACTTATCTATGCGCAAATCCTGTTTTTCATTCTAGAATGAAACACATTGGAGTTGATTACCACTACATTTGAGGACTGGTCCAACAAGGTCATTTACGCGTATCTCACACTTATATTTATTGTATCAATCAAATCTTCTCCTTATAAAAATTTACTCTATATGAACATAATGTAATCATCATTATATATAGCAATACTTTTTTATATATTATAATAATAGTAAAATAATAGGTTTTTTGTTGATTGGTTGAATTGCTCTACAAATATAATAGACGGAGTATAATATTATATATGTTTGCAATAATTACGGTTTGAAGAGATATCACAATGTTTGTTAGGTACGACTTACTTTTAAAAACAAAAATTAAGTATTGTATTTGTCAAGTCATATCTTTTGCATCGACAGGAACGTTCTACAACCACTAATTTCCAACCTTCCAATCAACCCATATAACTTGAAAAACTAAGTAAAAACACGAAAAACTTACCAATGTGTTTCATTCCACATTTGTTCCATTCTGATTTCTGATGTTGTGGTGTATAAATTGTAATAACCTACCATATTGAGAATAAGGGTGTCAAAACGGGTTAAAACTCACGGATTAGGTCCAATCCGAACCGTCATGGGGTGGACTTGGACCCAAAAAAAGTTATGTCCATGAAAAGGCGGACCTCATGGGTTGACCCCATTATGGAACGGCTTTTTGTCTGCGGGTTGACATATCGGTCCACAGATAACTAGTTTAAGCAAAAAATAATTAAATAATGAATAATTTTATTTATTTCATAAATTATAATCTATAATCTATGTAATAAAACATAATATTTCAGTGTATAAAATTAAAATACTTATAAAAATATATATCTAAATTATTTTTCACTTAATTAAGTTGTTAAATTAAAATTTTATACATTTTTATTTTTAATTTTACATAATCTAACTATAAATATTGTGTCTGCGGGCCAGCCCATTAAACCGCAAAACTCGCGGACGCAAGCTTAGACAATATATAAGTTGTTCACAGATTTTACGGGTCAATCCACCACGGATCAAAAGAAAGTAGACTTGTTGCAGAACGGGCCAAAAAGACGCGAACTGCCCCGTTTGACACCCCTATTCGAGAGTTTTAGAAACTACAAGTTCATGCATAATGTTCAAAATATATTTTATTGAACATTGATAGTTAGATGAAGACTTAAGCTTTATAGCGTAAATTCAAATAAAATTTTAATTAATTTCTCATCAACATTTGGAATATTGTCTATGAGTGGTAGCTTTGGACTTAATTATTTGATTATATGAGTGATAGCCTTGAATTTCTGGTGATTTGATGGTATTTCAATGGATTTTCTTAGTTAAAAATACAAAATCTCGAATCTCATGATTTTAGGTGGGATTGTAGAGAATTTTAAAATAAAACACATGGATTTTCTAATTCACCTAAAGTCATCTAAAAACTCACTAAAACTCAAATCACTTCAAATCATATAAAATGTTTGTTTTAATATACCCCTAAATGTCAATTCATTATATGCTTAACATGAAATTATGTGTCTTAAACTTGCTTATTCACAAAGTTAGTTTGATTAACGTGAAATATTGATGATAATAAAAAATTAACTCACCACACTGAGGGTACATAAGTAGCCAAAAAACCGTTCATCTTGATACAAACTAACTAAGAGAATAGAATTTTATGGTTTTGTGTTTTGCTTAAATCCAATAGTAAATTGGTATTACCTATTAGAGGTCGACATTTCGGTTTAGGATTAGGTTATAGTTTATTTTTTTCGGTTACTCGATTTTATGAAAACTTAAACCATACGAACCCATTTGAAATACGGTTTGGTTTCGGTTTCAGCTTTTATTCAGGTTTGGGTATTTGTTTAAAGGTTACTAAACTGTAAACAAATAGTATTTTATTTGACATTTATTTGTTTATTACTCAAAATATATGTCTTTCACACATACATATAACCATAAAGGTACAAAAATTTATATAATTCTAATATATTAGGTTTTGTTCGTTTGGTTACGTTTTCAGTCCAGTTTTTCGATTTTTTAAATGATAAAATCTAAAAGGTTTTAAGAGAATTTTTGTTCAGTTTGGTCTGATTTTCTCGGTTCCAGTTTATTTGTCAACCTCAATAACCAAACTACACCCTAAAATTAAGAATATAATACATGTACATAGGTTTTTCCTCTCTCTCTCGTCACACATTATATGATATCAATGAAGGATGTAGTCAATGGTCATTGGGTTCAAATTACACCAATTAACATTGATAATTTTATAATTCTTAGTATAAATTTGATTAAATTTGGTTAAATATTTTATTAAAATTAGAATTTGACCCCAATAATTATGTGCTAAATTTTCAAATGACCCCATTAATTTATATATATTTTCATTAGTCACTATATCATATTGATTTTATATTTAGATTTTTTTATTATGACCCTGATAAAAATAATTTTTACATCTTCCATTGTATGATATATTCATATATGCCTTAGTCGATGAACAATATACTCACATGTGATAGTTTTTTTCTCCACCTACATTATGGGTAGTCATATTATTGTTTTTGGTAATCGATATATTTATGGGGTTTAGGGTTTATATTTTGGAGGTTAAAGTTTATATTTAGGGGTTATGGTTTATAGTTACGATTTAGGGTTTATATTTAGGGGTTTAGGGTTTATAGTTAGGGGTTTAGAGTTTATATTTTGGGTTTTAGGGTATATATTCAGGGTTTAGAGTTCATATTTTGTTTTTAAGGTTTATATTTTAGGTTTATTGTATATATTTTGGGGGTTAGATTTATATTTGGGTTATAGTTTATATTTATGTTTAGGGTTTATATTTAGGGGTTTAGAGTTTATATTTTATACTTTAGGGTTTATATTTTGGGGGTTAAGGGTTTATATTTTGGGTTTAGAGTTTATATTTTAGAGTTTAGGGTTAATATTTTGGGGTTTAGAGTTTATATTTGGTGTTTAAGGTTCATAATTTATATTTTTGAGTTTAGGGTTTACAATTTATATTTTGGGTTTAGTGTTATATTGATTACTAATTAATCACTATTCATTAATTTAGAAAATATATAGAGTCAACTCCTCTCTTACCCTCAATTCTCATCTCTCAATCTCTATAGGACACATAAATAAACATATTTTTTTTTTATTTATTTTTAATTTCGAAAATTAGGAAAAGACCGAAAATTTTTCACAAAGTAGAATATTTACATATTAAACCTGGGTAAAACCCAATTGCCGAGATCCG
>OVBE01013893.1:0-12390 GCA_900406425.1 Iberis pinnata | reverse complement strand
AAAAAAAAAAAAAAAAAAAAAAAAAAAAAAAAAAGAAAGAAATGTTGGTTTTGAAAGTTTGATAAACGATTTCGTAAAAAAGAAAGGAAGAAGAATTATGTTATAATTTTTTTTTGTCACATGGTATAAATCTATAATGTAGTTTGCGATCTTCTAAATAACTGGTTTTATTATTGTAGATATTTTTATGAATTAGAGTATTTTTTTTATTTAATTGTTTATGCAATGTTTTTATGTTGGCACGACTCTATGAATGATGAATGTGAATTGTTCGTGTGAATGGTGAATTGCTTTTATGAATGATGAATAGTTTATGTGAATGATGAATTATTTGTGTGAATGAAAAAAACACATATTTTCAAATTAAAAGGTGCCTATTTTTCAAATTACAGAACAAAAGTATCTATTTTCCAAATTACAAAACAAAAAATACCCAATTTACAAAAATATTCAACTAATTAGCTGAATTAGTGAAAAATGATATAAAAATAAATATAAATTAAGTTAAAATTGCAAGAACATATCAATACTATAATTAAAGGTTTTCACTTTTCACTATACTAAAATTCTAAGAAATGTAACATGTGGCATTCTTTCTTTTAATATTTTAATTTTGAAGTTCAAATACATTTGTTACATATAACATAATTATCTAACTAAATATTAAAGTTTTTTCTACACTAACATATAACATTTCTTCTTTAAATATTTGTCTTATTCTTAAATCTAACATATCTAAACAAATAACATATCAAATTCAATGAAGGAACACTCAGATCTCTCTAAAAAAATCTCTCTCTCTTTTCACCCGTTTTGATAGCCGGCCTTGCATCANATAACATTTCTTCTTTAAATATTTGTCTTATTCTTAAATCTAACATATCTAAACAAATAACATATCAAATTCAATGAAGGAACACTCAGATCTCTCTAAAAAAATCTCTCTCTTTTCACCCGTTTTGATAGCCGGCCTTGCATCAGTGCCGTTCATCTGTAAATATCTTACTCCTTTGCCCACTCGACTCTCTTTCACTTCCTATTGAAAGCTGATGAAAAAATGTTTGATGCTGCCACAATTAAGATCACGACGCAAAACAATTCAAAGAAATTTTTATGTTGCACATGATTGCAATTCGTCAAACTAATTATGTTTTATTAGTATTTGAAACAATGAAGAAATTTAATTGTATTGATATTTTTATTACTATTTTAATATTTTAGTTTTATATAAATTAAAAACTTTTCACTGTATTAAACTACTATTTTTAGGAATATTTTTTGGATTTAAAATTTTTAATATGATTTTAGTTTTAATATATTAATTAGTAATATACTTAATAATTGTATATAATTTTCAAAATAAGTGCAAAATAGTGTCATATCAGTTGCAGATTTGAGACTATATTGTGACTAATAAGGAAACTGCAAATTAGTTGCAAATCGATCACAAATATTTGAGACTAATTTGAAATTACTTGAGCAACATTATATATAGTCTCAAAATTATCGCAAATTTGCGACTGCATATATAGTTTTAAAGTAGTCGAAGACCAAATTGATTTGAGACTATTTTTTACGACTACGTAGTGTAGTCACAAATAAGTTCTAAAATTTAATTTAGCGATTACTTTATAATTATTCCTTTAGTTGTAAATCGATTGTTTTCTTGTAGTGATCAATCATCTACCAATTCATACTTGTTATACATAGAATAGTATTGGGTGCTATCACAGTCTTGTTGTTTTAATATAATTTGTTTTGGTATCTTCAGTATTAAACTTTAACACCGATCATATCGTATCATGTTAAATAATTTGAGAAAAAAGAAAAAAATCTGAGGTTTTTTTTGTTTTTAAGTTAAAGGTTAGAAGTCAGTGTGCCTATCGGGGCTCGAATCTGCGATCGAACGCAGAGTGTCTGAGTCAACATCAGTGGAAAGCCAATTGGACTAAAATTGCTCGGCAATCTAAGGTTAATCTGTTGCAACCATTTAATTTTTACAGAAAATAAAACCAATGGCCAACAATTAAATAATCTCACCAGCTACCAATATTATTGGGGCATGCAGTTTATCAAGTTATCTCAAACATAGATTGAAGAGGCTAGCAAAAAAGGTTTGATTTCCAGAAGAAATACTTTTTTATTAAATAAAATAAAAAATTTATGTATACAGAAAAAAAAAATGTTATCTAACTAAATGCATTGTCGTATTGAAATTTATGGCACCAAAATTCAAAGGGTTTGGCTCCACCTAAATTAATAAATATTTGGTGCAATGTGTCAAATACAAGATATCATCTATACAAAATATTATATCCTTTTTTTCGTGTTGAACAAGCCCTCCTTCATATGAATAGTTCTACATAATTATGAATTAGATAATTCATTTTCTGTTATTGCTAATCTTGTTTTTTTTTATATTAAATTAAATAAACCGCCCCTTCAAAACGGCCTATATATTTCCCCTTTGGAACCACGAATCAATATCAAAGATCGTCATCTCCAATCTATACATATTTTTAGTTTATTTTTCTGGTTAAGATATATTCATATACTTGCTTACAATATCAAATCATATTTAATAATTAAAAATGGTATATAAAACTGAAAAATCAAGCCAGAAAATGAAGTGCAAGGAGAAGCAAAGGAAAGGATTGTGGTCACCTGAAGAAGATGAGAAGCTTAGGAGTCATATCCTGAAACATGGCCATGGATGTTGGACTACTATTCCTATTCAAGCTGGTAACTTTTCATTCTTTTCTTTTTCTTTTAATATAACATCATGCTTCATCTTTATTAGTTATCATAATTTTCTGAATTTTATTGTCCAGTAGTGTTACTNTTTCTTTTTCTTTTAATATAACATCATGCTTCATCTTTATTAGTTATCATAATTTTCTAAATTTTATTGTCCAGTAGTTGAGTAAATAAATAGATGGGTTCATTCAATAATATTATCATCTATAGGAACCAACTAAACGTTAGTGTGTAACAAATATGAATGTAAACTTATAAAAAGGTTAATTTGGAATATAATTGCAGCATAAATAAACTAAACAAATAAAATAATAATATGATAGGATTGCAGCGGAATGGAAAGAGTTGTAGATTAAGATGGGTTAATTATTTAAAACCTGGTCTTAAGAAAGGTTTCTTCACTAAAGAAGAGGAAACTACACTTATCTCACTCCATTCTATCTTGGGTAATAAGTAAGTCATTCAAACTTTCTTTTTGAAATTAAATGTTACNTTAAAAAAAAAAAAAAAAAAAAAAAAAGAGTTAATTCGATTTTAGAAAATAATAAACTATACGATTTTGATTTTGATATTTTCGCTTTTAATTTGGATTTAGGAATCCATTATTAGACTTGAGCGTTGGATTTAGATCAGAGTTAGCAGTGACCAAAAAACAAATTGAACTAGTATCGGAATCCTTTTAAATAAAAATGTCGTTTTTGTTGACAAGGTGGTCTCAAATATCAAAATATATACCTGGAAGAACCGATAATGAGATCAAAAACTATTGGCATTCTTATGTAAAGAAGGCTGCAACTTCGAGACAGCACGAAACCACAACTGGAAAAGAACCTTGTCATGCTCAAACCTCAATGTTTTCGCCAAGTCTTGTGTTCTCCGAATGGTTAGATCACAGTTTTGTTTTTGATCAATCACCTCTAAAGTATAGTTACGTTGAAGACCTTCTCGTACGGGAACAGACAAGTATTTATGAGAACAACTTCTCTGATCATTTCATACAAAATTCAGTTTTTTTGTTGGACTATGAGACTGAGTTCTGTAATTCGTTTTCCGACAACATCTTGTTCGAGAAGAGAAAGGTCCAAAGCAACACCTACTTTAACTAGATTTCATCAAATTGTATTTTACTATTACAAAAACTTTTAAAGTATATCTTTTCATATCTGATGTATACGTATGTAAATTATAAGAAGTGTATAATTAATGTCTCCATGCTACCGAACTTGATCATCTATCGGATCGGACTAGATTGTTCAAGCAGTTTCTATTTAATGAACTTTTTAGAAGAGGCTAAAAATATAAAAAAACGAGGTTCAAAATTGGGTTGATAAAATTTTAGCAAGGCAAAAGAAATCAGTTCATTTAAAACATAACAAGAGGGTCATAACATAATTGAGATCTATCAAGAAACATAAAAAAAATCCCCTTACGCTCCAGTGAAAGCCTTCTTTCCAAAGGCAGAAGCACCTGCTGGGATCACCTTCAACACATTGAACCTCACAGTCTTTGACAATGGCCTGAAATTACCCATTAATCAAATCAACTGGCACCAAATTCAAAAGCAGCAAATACATTGTTATTGTCGGTCTGAGCCAAACAAACCTGCATTGGCCAATGATGACATGGTCTCCTTCCTTAACACGGAAGCACGGTGAAACATGAGCCGGGATGTTCGAATGCCTCTTTTCATACCTAGAAGAATATGAACACAGACTTAAGACTGACTATTTGTATTTATAGGAATGTATGTGTGTATTACCTCTGATACTTCTTCACAAAGTGGAGGTAATTCCTTCGCACAATAATGGTTCTCTGCATTTTGGCACTGTGGCAAGTACCAGCTAAGATACGGCCTCTAACCGAAACAGTTCCAGTGAATGGACATTTCTTATCAATGTAAGATCCTGTTCCATAGATATAAATAGCTCAATGCAGGTGTCTAAGAGAGATTTATCATACAGTAGTTTGGTCCCAAATCAGAATCAAATTCTACAAATTTATAATCTAGTGTAATAGGATCAAATCAATGTATAAGAAAAAAACCTTCAATAGCTTNATAGCTCAATGCAGGTGTCTAAGAGAGATTTATCATACAGTAGTTTGGTCCCAAATCAAATCAAATTCTACAAATTTATAATCTAGTGTAATAGGATCAAATCAATGTATAAGAAACAAACCTTCAATAGCTTCACGAGGAGTTTTAAAGCCCAAACCAATGTTCTTCCAGAAACGGTTTCCTCCCTTTCCAGGTCGCTTCCCCTTTCCAGATTTCTTAGAGCTGATAAGCATAACATAAACATATAAATAACTAGCCAAAATGAAATAGCATACAAAATTAACAGATAGAAATTTACCTAAGGAAGACCTTAGGTTGCTTCAGAAAAGCTTTCTCAGTCTGAAAAACAATAAGACCAATGAGAATCACTAAGTGGATACGAATCGAAGGATATAATGTAGAGAGGGGAAACCTGTTCCGCCATGGCTGATGAGGTGAAGATGTAGGAGACGATAGAGCGAGCGGCAGCGACGTACTAAAGCTTCGAGAAAGAAAAGCCCTAATTCTCAACACCTCTTTATAATATATGAATGAAAATTTCTGCCACTATTCCATTACCTTTATTGGGCCTAAATATTTATACCCAAAGAAAGCCTAATTATGAATAAGGACTCTGGGTGTTTTCATGTGGCTGGGTTTTTTTCAAACTTGGACACATAAATCATTTTTTAATGTGATAAAGATTAATTCGCACATAGATTTTATGTTAAGTTTACCAAATTTTTAAGTCGTGTAAATTTTTATTTCCATCTAGCTATAGTCATTATGATCCATAAAAAAATAAAGTTTTTCGATTAGAAGGTTAATCATTGTACCAATTTTATTCCGTAGATTCGTTTAAGTTATTTTCATGAATTAACATTCATGAATGACTACGTAAATTTTGTTCAAATTTTGTTTTCGATGAAGAAGCTGATGATTGAAGACCATGCCAACTTGATGCAAAGTTGTGTATTCTATGATTTTTTGAATTAGATTCCAACAAATTTTTTAAGTTTTTTAGCCATTTTGTTATTAGTATGTTGGTATTTTATTATTTGACAAGATGACATACTTAGATATTAATCTATTAGTTTTCTATTATCTAGACAGAGTCTGCATATTTTGACAGTCGTATGCATCAAACACTAAGTATGTCAAGATGTTACTAAAGTCTTCAAAATTTAGCGATTGATTTTGTTTTTAGTCTTCTAATATGTTGGTGTTTGGAAAAATCTTACCAATTGTTATAACATACTTAGTTATCAGTCTATTGATATGTCAATGTTTAGTAAAGTCTTCTTCTTTTTGGCATATTATATTGAGATAAGCTTGAAAGTGCAAACTTGTTAAGAATATATTTCCTATTTAAGTTTTGGAAAAGATAAGGTTAGGAGAATATCTACAATATATTTAGGAGATTATATTATCTTATAGAAATCCAATTAGGAATAGGAAATATGAGACTATATAAGAAGATGCCTAGATGTGGTATAACTTATGAGATTAGAGATTCATGTTTTAAAAGAGAGAGAGATTAAGTTTCGAGTGATTTTATTAATCTAATAAAAGTATTTATTATTCTCTTAAACCCTAGTCTTATATATCGATTGTTTTATTCAATAATTGGTATCAAAGCATTAGGTAAAATTCTGCACGAGATTTGCACGAAACGAATTATGCACGAGATTTGCACGAAACGATTTATGCACGAGATTTGCACGAAATAAATTTTGCACAAAATTTGCACGAGACCTATCATAGCATATTAAATCAAATCAATTCGCACGAAACATGGGAGAAACCATCCCATCACCTAGTGCCAAGAGTATCGGTCTTCAATACCCTATGCTCAACGACACAAACTATACTTATTGGGCTATGCGTATGAAAGTCGCACTCAAAGTGAGTAAAGTCTGGGAAGCAATAGAACCCGGAGTAGAAGAAGGAGAAAATGATTACCTAGAAAGGGCTCTTACTTTTCAATCCATACCAGAAACTCTTGTGATACAAGTCGGTGATCACAAGACCTCAAAAGTCATTTGGGAAGCAATCCAATCTAGGCATGTTGGCGCAGAGAAAGTCAAAGAAGCTTGACTTCAAACCTTAACAGTTGAGTTTGTTAAACTATAGATGAAAGAGACAGAGAGTAATGATTTGTTTTCAGGAAAACTATTGGAGATAGTTGCTAAATCATCAGCTCTAGGAGAGAGTTTCGATGAAGGAAATGTGGTAAAGAAATTTTTGAATAGCTTGCCCGAGAATAAATTTATAACCATAGTTGATGCACTTGAACAAGTGTTGGATCTCAGTAAAACAAGCTTTGAATACATTGTAGGAAGACTCAAAACCTACGAAGAAAGAATTAACATAGATGAAACAAACATAGAAGACCAATCAAAGCTTATGTTCACTAATTCATATTTAAACACATCCCATGAAGCAAACGATTACGGACAAGGTAAGGGAAGATGACACTTTCGGAGACGGGGAAGAGGACGTGGACGATCTGGTAACCAACAAGGAAGACCGATTATATGTTACAAATGTGATAAACTAGGTCACTATGCCTCGGTTTGTCCAGACCGATTACTCAAATTATAAGAGGCACAAGAAAGTGATGGAGATGAAACTCAAAAAGCAAATGAGTTAATGATGCATGAAGTTGGTTTTTTGAACGAGAAAAACATTACTCCAAAAAAGTTCGAAACACATACAACTGAGGAGAATGTTTGGTACCTTGATAATGGAACTAGAAATCATATGTATGGTTATCTAAGATACTTTACAAGAATTGATCGTTCAATCACTGGGGAAGTACGTTTTGGTGATGATTCTCGAATTGACATCAAATGGAAAGGGTCAATCTCTTTCATTGACATGAACAACAAATCTAGGGTAATAACAAACGTTTACTACATTCTTGATCTTAAGACAGCTTAGGACAAGGTACAAAGTCAAGTTGTGACATAAGAATGAAGGGAGAATGGCTCACAATGAGAGTTCAAAAGGGAAAATCACTTGTCAAAACAAAGAGGTCTAGAAATCGCCTATACAAATTGAGTATGAGAATACATGATGGAGAGAAGGATAAAATTGAAGTTGATTGGGAACACATTGACGTGAAAAATAGGGAAGAGTTAAGAAAAGCTAACAAAGAGAACATACAAAATATAAATTTCAGCTATGTTCTTGGCTGCTCCTTATGACAAGTCATCAAAGGCATTTGACATAAACAACCACTTTGGTAGAAATAACGAGAAGGAGATCAATGATAACTTCATGTCAAGTAGAAAATCTGAAACTCTCACATTGTTGCTAAACCATGAGGTTGTTAAAATTAGAAGTGAAGAAGGATTGTTAGTATCTCGATCTGTAACATTCTTTCAAACTTTAATCTTGTTGCATGAGAGCATTAAACATCTAGAGGATTATGCTTTCACGTGTTGTGAGTCTATAGGTATGAAATCGGAAAGGATAAGAGAATTTCTAAAGACGGAGGAGGAAGAGCGCGTGGTGAAGAACCAGAGTAGTGTGGTTTCAAGCGTGATTATGAGACATGCGCCGTCGCAAAAGCTAAAGACGAAGGAGGAAGAGCGCGTGGTGAAGAACCAGAGTAGTGTGGTTTCAAGCGTGAGTATGAGACATGCACCATCTCTAAAGCTCAAGAATGGTATCTATTTAGGATCAATGACGCTTATAATACTACAACCATTAATAAAATTGGAACAAGAAAGAAAAGAAGGTGGAAGCTCATCTGATGCAAATATGAACAATTTTGAGCTCGGTGATATCTCAAACTCGATGCAACAAATCATTCAGCTACAAGGGAGCAGAGTTTCTAGAGATCATGGATTTTAAAGAAGTGAATCTAGATGTCAACTGTTTCATGGTTTTGATATTATTTGGAGCATAGTATATTATTTGGAAAACAAAGTCAAAATCGAGAAGAAAGGAGGAGGAGGAGAATTTAGCTACCAATGGTTTTGATATTTTTTATGATTTTGGTTCAGCAGTCACACGAAGCAAATCGGTTAACTTCATGGACTATATTTTAAGAGCACGTGGAGAAGAAGAGAAAGACGTCAACATCAATATCGGAGAGTTAAAGCATCAATTTCTTTCCTTTCAATAATTTTGATTTATTCGAGATGGAGCTCAAACACTTAGTTTGACGTAAAATTTATCATCAGAGATAAACTCACTTAGAGGGTACAAAGAAGTACATGGAACCGATTGTAAAAGATGTGATGATGAAGCAGGAAGAACGTGAGGTGAGGGTGTACTGCTGTAGTTATAAGTCACATAATCACGAAGCAGAACTGATGGTGTGCGAGTATGTGGGCTGTGACGAGAAGGAACTGCAGAATCAGACTGTGCAAGACCCGGATCAGAACTAGCAACAACTGGTGCTGGCTCAAATGATGCAGAAACAGGGACATGTAACAGAGGAGACTCGACATAAGAAGACAAAGAGGATGAAGATAGCTCAACAGGAACTGAAGACTCAACACTCCCCCTAGCTTCAACAGGCGGTAAATAAAGCCGCTCATCATCAACAGAGGGTGAGTTGTGAATCACTGGAGCAGTAACAACATTGTCTTTAAAAGGAAAAATATCTTCATGAAAGATGATGTCACGGGACACCAGAATCTCCTTGCGATCCACATCATATACCTTCCAACCCTTTTTACTGAAAGGATATCCCACAAAGACACAATGACGACTCCGTTCTTTAGACTTATCTTTGTCCCTATGAACATGATGAACATAGCAACTTGATCCAAAAACCTTCAGCAATGAGTAGTTAGGAGGACATCCATGAAGTATTTCATATGGAGTCTTGCCGTGAAGAATCTTTGAAGGTGTCCGGTTGATGAGGAAAGCCGCCGTAAGAACCGTTTCACCCTAAAATTTCACCGGTAAATGTCCTTGAAACAACAAGGCTCGGGACACATTCAAAATATGGCAATGCTTCCACTCAACACGACCGTTTTGTTGTGGTGTTCCCACACACGGTGTTTGGTGAATAATACCTTGTTCGCGAAAGTAAGATGAAAGATAAGTAAACTCCGTTCCATTGTCACTTCTAACGATTTGCACCGATTTACAAAACTGATTTGAAGCATAAGCAATGAAATTTTTAAGTGTTGTACGAACTTCAGATTTTGCAAGAATAGATAAACCCAGACGGCGTGGGAAAAGTCATCAACAATCGTCAAAAAATATGCAGCCCCACAAGACGACGAGATTTTATACGGTCCCAAAACATCGCAATGAATCAAAGAAAAACAATCTTTTGATTTCTAATCACTATCAGCAAACACATCTCTAGTTTTTGTGCTTGAAAACATACTTCACAAGAATGAGATTCAATAGTACTAGAAAACAGAGGCAAAAACAAAAGCACGGAAAAACTCGGATTTCCAAGACATTTATGTCACAAAACAAGATCGTGTGAGACACTAGCTTGATGTGACTTAACCGTAGAAACACCCTCAAGAAAGTACACCCCATGACACTCTTCACCGGTTCCAATCAGCATCTTCGACAAATGGTCATGCAAGATGCAAAAGTCATCAGTAAAAATAGCCAAACACTTAGTTTGATGTAACAACTTTGAAACTGAGATCAAAGTACAGTTCAAAGAGGGAACATATAGGACATTAGGCAACACCACCATATCTGATAAATGAAAATCACCAATACTTAAGGCAAGTGTATTACTACCATCTGCAAACCCCACTTTACAAGGCTGGATAAAGACAACATTAGACAAAATAGACAAGGTTCCAGGCATGTGATGACTAGCGCCACTGTCAATTATGACATCGCCAAATTGTGTCTTACCAGAGAGTTTATCGATGTTTCCAATGACTGATTTATCTTGTACCATTTGCTGCAGGACCTTCCATTGATTGGGTGTGAAATCTGGAAAATCAGAGGCATTAGAACTTGTTGCAAAAGCAGTCACTGGAGTTCCTCATCCACGACCAGAACGTCCTCCTCGAGTACGACCATAATTGCCTCGATTACCAGAACGTTCTGTGAACCAGTCTGGAAACCTGATAAGCTGCCATCAATCCCTTTTTTCATGTCATGTACGACCGCAATGACCACAGCTGCAGACTTGTCCTTTGGTCTCTGCAAAGAATTACTCACATAATGTGTTGATGGTAAAACCTTAGAAATCGGCAATTCTCGACGAGCAACAAACCCAATGGCTTCTTCTCTAATTTCACGGGAATGAGATGATGACTGACGCTGCTCCTCTCTCATGAATCGTGAGTAACTCTCCCCTAACAAAGGAAGTGGATCCATTGCAATGACAGAGGTGCACAAGTTCCCAAAACGAGAATCATCTAGTCCCATGAGGAACCGATGAACCTTTTCTTATTCACGATCCTTGGAGATCTCAAGAGAAGCACCACACGTACATATTGGAAGAGACTGATAAGCGTGCATCTCTTCCCACATTGTACTAAGCTCGTCAAAATAGTCAAGAACATATCTTCCATTTTGACGACAAGCCACAATCACAAACTTAATCTGATGAATACGAACTTTGTTTCCCACAAAGAAACGAGATTTCAAGTCTGAACACAACTGACTAGTGTTCGTGATGAAGTTTACAGTAGATCTCATTTTAGGCTCGATAGAAGCCCTAATCTATCCAATAACCATTGAATTAACTGTCTCCCAATTCTCGAAATCTGGACTACCAGATGAAGGTTGCTTGATAGTTCCATTAATGAAACTCATTTTACGTTTAGCTTCGAGAGCATTCTTCATCTCCACCGACCATTCATTATAGTTCTCCCCATTTAGCACGACAGAGCATATGATTGCTCCTGGGTTATTCGAAGAAGATAATAGATACGACGACACTATCGCCTATTTTACAGTAGAATCTTGTGTGTCCACCATCGAACCTACGATTCACAACTCTGTTTATTGCACGAAAGAACAAAGAAAGAAATTTAGATCATTTTATGGCTCTGATACCATGTGAATTGGATATCAGAAGTGTTATTCTTTATTGAATCATGTACAATGTACTTATTCAACCAAGGATCTTGTTAAGATCACAACGTAATATCTCCTACAATCTAGGAATATTAACAACATTTACAAAATCTGTATATCTCTCATAATATGTCTTCCTATGTCTAAGAGTAAGTCTTCGAAAAAAATGGTGCTTCTGACAGGACGAGAATCAAAGTATATTCCAAAACTTATTTTAGTAAGAAAGAAGTTTGAAGAGGATGTGGCTAAGAAATAAATAAAGCCTGTGGCTAAGGAAAAATATATGAATATTTCAAGGTATGTTTGTAACAAGGTGAGTGAATCGGTGGAAGTAGGTTTTAGAATGGATTGGTTAAAGTCAAAGATTAATGAAGTTTTTGTGAAGGGGAAGATATCATCAGATGAAATTGATCCTAAAAGTGTCATTTCAAGGCCTTGTAACGAGAGCTCATGTGAAAAGGTTGTTATTCGAATTGACAGCCAATCGAAAATTGCTTTGACAAAGAATCCGGTCATTTGTGAGAGCTGAATCTCTCACACCAAATTATCGAAAGTTTGCAGAGAAATTCGTA
>OVBE01013892.1:0-12390 GCA_900406425.1 Iberis pinnata | reverse complement strand
GAGCCGTCCTAATATCGCGTCCATCGTCTCCTGCATCTTCGCCAACCGGCTCTAATCTTCTTGACTTGCGGTCACCAATTCTTCTACCGTCTTCTTCAGGGTCTCCACTTCAGCCTCTTTTCGCCGCATCTCCTCGTCCCTGATTGGATCTCTCACTCCTCGGGCTCCTGGTAGACAATATCGGGCTATCTTCCCTAGTCCGTACACGCGCCCTTTCGACTTCTTCGTCTTCTAAAAAAACCAAATTATATATTAGACATAGAAATAACGAAACATTTAAAAATTTAACATATATAAAAACTTACCTTGGTCATAACCTCGTAAGTCGTGTCAAGCGGGATATACTCACCCTCAGGTGTCTGCTGAGTCGCTCGCATGTCGTCTATAATCTTTTTGGTCGTCTCAAGAACATCCTTAGCTACGGGATCTTGAACTTGTCTCGTCTTCTTGTTGGTGTGAATATCCTCCATTAGCTCGAGGGGGTCGGTCGCCGCCCCAACTTTCGAGTCTGTTTAAATGTTTAAAGTTATAGTTTATGTTTAAAATTAGATTAAAGTTTAGATATAACTAAAGTGTATGCTTTTTCTTACCAGCTCCTGGTAACGAGTAACGCTACTCTTAGCACCCAAGTTCGTGGTCGTAATGCCTAAACCGTTGCGGGTGCTGTAACGGTTCTTCTTGTTGGTCGAGGAGACTTCCATAGTATTGGGTTGAGACCAATACTGAATGAGGTCGTTGAAAAGCGTTTCGGGCATCTCCTTCGCTTTCTTGCCTTGCTTCTTCCACGTAGTCTTCCAGGAGTAGAAGTGGCTACAGTAGACTCGGGCCGGTTTCGTCCTGAACTCAGACCGGACCAAGCCGGTAATAGAAGGACGCTAGTTGAACTATTGCTATATGTATACAAATGTTTAAATTAGTTAGATAATTTTTGTAGTTGTTGTTAATTAGTATAAACATATTAGAAAATAATTAACGCAAAGTGTCGCAACCACATCTCCTTATCTTCTTCATGCATCTAAACGAACTTCTTATACGACTTCTTCAGGAGACTATGCATCATTCTCATGATGTATTTGGTCATCCCATTGTCCGAGGGACCAAACCACGTAGCCCTGTCCGTGAGTTGGGGATCTAGAAACGTCAACCCCTCTCTCCCAGGTTGCACAAGTAGTTCCTCCAGTGGCATATGCACCAGAGGAACCTGAGGCCCCGGAGGAACCTGAGGCCCCAGAGGAACCTGAGGCCTCAGAGGAATATGAGTACCCAGCTGAGAAGAAGAGGTGATGGGAGAGGACATCGTACCCGACCCTCCCGCTCCGTCAGATGTGCCAAGTCTTGGCACATAATATAAATCGTAATTGCTGAAATTACGGTAAGTTTAATGTATCGTTAGTATTTAATGGTTTTTTTGGGTCAAACCCATCTTATACAACAACAAAGTCAACAACTTACATAGGCAAAACAGAGCTCGGCCTTAGGGCCGACTTTGCCAACATATCAGGATAAACATTAGCTGTTCTAGATATAAAAAGAAAAACAAGAGAGGTAAATTGCAATTGTAAACTAAAGATGTCCTCTAGTATGTCATGAAGCTCAATGCAAAATCCTTGATTCTTGAGAAGTGAAATCAGAACTTGAGAATCTGAGTGAATACTCATATATGTGTAATTCAGCAGTAGGGCATGCTTCAAAGCCTCTCGTACTGCCTTAGCTTCTGCCACCAAGGCCGAGGGGGTATTAGGTTCATGGATTGCCATGGACTCTAGCTTGGTATTGTTTAGGAGTTTAAAGAACCATCCCAAACCTCCTCTATCTTCATTTTCCAGCCATGCTACATCAGTAAAACAGAGTACTCCTCTGTTTATAAGTGGCATCGGTTCCGAAGGTGTCGGTATTGATCGAGAGTTGGGATGGTTGTGTGATTGGACCAGTTCCCATTATGGTGCTTCTCGCACCGCTTTTGTGATAGTCTCTATGGCGGAGCTGAGAGTATTTTTGAACTGATAAACGTTCCTCGCTCTCCATAGGGACCAGCATATTCAGGCTGGAAGTGTGGCTTCAGTAATACCCGAAGGCGGTAGTGGTCTAAGGCCCGAAAGGGTATCCATTAGCTCTAGCAAGGTCCTTCCCTGATTAAGATCATGTGTGACAAAGAGTGCATAATTCCAGACTTGGCTGGCAAAGGGACAAAAGAAGAGGACATGGGTGATAGTCTCGAGTAGTCCGCATCTCTTACATGACGAATCTGATATAATACCCCTCCAAACAAGTTGTGTGTTTACTGGTAAAACGTGAGAAGTGATCTTCCACAAGAAACTTTTAATCTTTGGTAACGACTTATGTTTCCAGCTATTTCTTTGCCAATTAAACTATAATTGTTGATTGGGAATATGAGGCAGAGCAGAGATCGCGTATCCAGATTTTGATGTGTAGATTCCAGATCTTACCGGTAACCAAGGTAGTTTGTCTCTGCAACGAGTTGAGCCTGGTGAGAGAAGTCGGATTTGGGTTGCGTGAATCGGGATTAAGGCCTGAAGCTTTTCTTCATTCCAAGACGAGTCCGAGACCGTGGGTAGATCAACCACCCTCAAGGACTTGTGCTCCTCGGTCATAGGTCCGAGAGGTCTTTGTGGGGCTATTATGGAGAGCCATGGGTCTTGCCACACTCTTATATCCTTGCCGTCTCCAACTAGCCAACCTAGTCCCAAGCACAGCACTTCTCGACCAGCCAAAATACTCCTCCAACCATGTGACGGACGAGCAGTGGCAGTAGCTTCCAATAAGGTGGAAGATTGGAAATACTTGGCTTTAAGGATTCTAGACAGGAGCTTATCGGGTGAGTTGATGATTCTCCATCCTATTTTGGCTACTAGGGCGTCATTGAACCTTTCAACATCTCGGAAACCAAGACCTCCCACGTTTTTTGGTCTAGAGAGTCTTTGCCAACCGACCCAACTAAGCTTACGAGGGTCCGGACCTTTGTCCCACCAGAATCTGGTGTATATGGATTGTATGCGTTTGGTAAGGCCTATTGGAATCTTGAAACAAGTCATAGAGTATGCATGCATAGTGGCCAGAACACTGTTGGGGAGGATTTGTTTCCCCGCCGGAGAGAGAAACCTATTAGTCCAATGGTGGGAACGTTGTCTATTCTTGTCAATTAACGCATTGAAAATATCGTGTTTCCTCATCCCGAAATGTCGGTGCACCCTTGTTCTAATCTCTGTTGACGTTCGTTTGCCAAAGGTAATAGATGACTTTGAAAGATTGATGGATTGCCCTGACGTTGTAGAGTACCGTTTGATAATTGAGTTAAGAACTTCACAACTCTTAGCATATGTCTTACAAAAAAACATTGTGTCGTCCGCAAAGAGAAAGTGGTTGATCCTTGGGCCGTTCTTCGAAACACGAACACCAGGTAGTTTTTTTTCCCACTTGTGCCTTAGAGCACAAACCCGATAAGACTTCAGAGAACATAATAAAGAGGTATGGCGAGAGGGGGTCTCCTTGACGGAGTCTCCGAGATGGAATCACCCTTCCTTGAGGGCCTCCGTTGATAAGGAAAGCGTATGAAACCGTCTTAACACACTCCATTATCCATCCTATCCACACTTGGTGGAAACCTAGTCGATGTAGCACCCGTTGTAGAAAGCCCCATTCAATTCTGTCATATGCCTTACTCATATCGGTTTTGATAACCATTGAGCAATGTTTTTTTGCCGTTGATATGCGGAAGAAGTGTAGGATATCGTGAGTGATGAGGACATTGTCCGAGATAAGCCTTCCTGGCACAAATGCGGATTGTTGTCCGAAATAATTAGATCAAGGTGCGGTTGTACACATTTTGTGAGGATCTTGGCCACAATTTTATAGTAGATGTTGCGTATTTAATGGCTTTAAAATTAATTATTCGTTAAAGTATTATTTTCAATTTTTTAAAGTAAGAAATAATTTAAAACTTATGATTTAAATTAAGAATGAACCTTAAACTTTTGATATTTACAATTAAAACCCAAACTTATATAATTTACATTTACAACCCTAAACTTCTATAAATTACATTTACAACTCCTAAACTTTGAAATTTACATTAAGAACATTAAAGTTTTTAAAATTACATTTACAACCCAAATTTTTTTAAAATTACATTTAAAACCCAAAATCTTTTTAAATCACATTTACAATCAAGAACTTTTTTAAATTACATTTAAAATCGAAAATATTTTTAAATTACATTTAGAATCAAAAACTTTACAAAATTACATTTACAACCCAAATTTTTTTTAAATAACATTTAAAACCCAAAATTTTTATAAATTACATTTTCAACCAAAAACTTTTTCAAATTACATTAACAACCCAAAAATATTTTTAAATTACATTAACAACCCAAAACCTTTTTAAATTACATTTGCAACCCAAACTTTTACCATTAGATTGACAACCCATTAACAAAAGTACTAAAACAGCCCAAAAATTTCACAAAATCAATTAAAATTCCAAACTTTTAAAATTATCAAAATCAACCACCAAACTTAGAAAACCAAATTTATAATCTCAAAACATTGCACCAGTTACCAACTATAATCACAAACTTTTGACAAAATAACCTAAAATTTATGAAAACCCCAAAATTTCAAAACCCTAATCAAATGATTCCAACTCCTAAATCTAACCTAAAATCACATAAATCTATTAAACACTTACAAGGATGGGTTGTTTTGGGTGTTCGACATGTCTTGGAGCTTTGATCGTCGCTGGAAATCGCCTACGTCGCAGGAAATCGCCTAAACTCGCCAGAGGTTTCGCGTGAAAAATGAAGAAGAAGCTTATGTTTTTAAAAAAAAAACCAGAAGCTTCTGACGGCAATCGCCATCAGATATCCGTCAGTCCAAATAAATTAAATTCAAAAAATTTCACCAAATTTTTTGGGACTTGAAAACGCGGGTAAATTTAGGGTAGCCGTCAGTATGCCGTCAGTAATTACTGACGGCTTATTGACGGCTACCCCACTACCCGTCAGTTAGCCGTCAGTTCCCTTATATAGGGTTTAGGGATTTGTGTAGGGTTTGGTTCTACGGATGTGTTGTTATGGTTATATAACCAACTAAATGATGATATAATCAATATCATAATGCACTAATATAATCGCGAAATTGATAAATTGGGTTTTATATTTACAAATTGAAAACTATATCGATAAAGGTCTTATAAGGTTATGATTAGTTTCGTTCATAATGGTTTATGTAATTTAATTTGATATTTGTTTTTAACACTCGATTGAATTACGTTAAGTCTTTTACAGTATTATATAGTGTTTTAAGTTTTATCCTATAGTGAAAAATTTATAAAATTGCATTACAAATCCCTAAACCCTATATGGGGTAACTGACGGATAGTGGCCAACCGTCAATAAGCCGTCAGTAATTACTAAAATTGCATTTAAAAAAAAAAACCAACATTTATAAAATCTAAACTTAACTTCATTTTATGGAACACTTACAAAATGTGGTAGCCAGTTGTGGAAATCAAGTTGTTTATGAGCTTGCAATTCCTCTTCAGATTTATCATGAAAGTATTCCCGGATAAGTGCCATGTAGATCATACATAGTTTGAATAAGTACAAGATGTGTAACAAATTAAGTGACTAAATTTTTTAATATCAATGTGTAAATGTTTACCTTTCGAACTCCAAAATTTCTTCGCAATTAGTGAGGATATACATATGGAGGTGTTTCCAATCCTGTTGTGTAAGCCGGCGAATCTTTCCTTTTCTGCTAAGACGACCCATTTGTTGAAACACATTTGGGACATAAACAGGATACATAGCATGTTGACCACCATCATCATGTCGAGAGGTTCTTCGGCTTTTTGTCTGGACATCTCTTGGAAAATAAACGCAAATGGAAGAAGGCGTTGCATCACTACATGACAATCATGGCTCTTCAAATGAACTTGCCTTCCCCGATATCAACACAATTCCTCAGGTTAGATGCATACCCATAGGGAAATTTGACCCTATGAATTATCCAGTCGAAGAACTCATCCTTTGCATCCTTAGATAGCCTAAACGCTGGAATTGGACACGTTTCATCTTTCGTGATGTGAAGCTCAGGTCGACAACAAATATCAGGCAAGTCAAAATCTAGACTTCAGATTGTCTTTCGTCTTCCCTTGCACATTTAGAATAGTTTTCATTATGTTGTTAAAGAAGTTATTCTCAATGTGCATCACATCTAGGTTATGTCGCAACAAATGAGTTTTCCAATAAGGCAAATCCCAGAATATGCTTTTCTTATGCCAATCATGATTCTCTCCTGACCCATAGACATTTCCATGTCCATTCCCACCAACATTAGCATCATTGGTACTATAAACACCAAATTCACTCATTTGGTTTAATAGCTCAGTGCCTTCATATTCAGTGGTGGACCTTCAACACATCTTTTCTTCGTGAATAACATAGTTGATCGACAATATGGATGATTTTGGGGCAAAAACCTTCGGTGACAATCAAACCAACATGTTTTCTTCCATTCTTCAGCTGAAATGAGTTGGTGTCATCAATACAATATGGACATGCTAGTCTCCCGTGAGTTTTCCATCCAGATAACATTCCATACGTTGGGAAATCGCTTATAGTCCACATAAGGACCGCACGCATCTTAAAATTTTATTGTAGCGACACATCATAGACCTCCTCCCCATGTTCCCATAATATGTTTAACCCATGTATTAATGGTTGCAAAAATACGTCAAGCGCTCGTTTTGGATGATCAGGCCCAGGTACAAGCACAGAGAGAAAGAGAAAATCTCGGTTCATACACAAAGATGGCGGCAAGTTGTAAGGTGTCAGTATTACTGGCCACAGAGAGTATTGTCTACCATGCTTCCCAAAAGGGCTGAATCCGTCTGTACTTAATCTAAGAGAAACATTACGTTTCTCATATGAAAAATTCGAATATGTAGTCTAAAAATGACGCCAAGCTTCTGCATCAGAAGGATGTGTAATCTCTCCATCAAATCTATGCTCAACATGCCATCTCATTGCCACAGCTGTTCTCTGAGACTGATACAACCTCTTCAACCTATCTGTTAGTGGTAAATACCACATCCTCTTGTAAGGCACATAAAATCTACCGCATGTATCCTTATACCTTGGTTTCCGAAAAATCGACAACGTGTCTGAGTTTCATCGCGTCTCCAATAGATCATACAATTGTCGATGCACACATCTATAACCTCATACGGCAATCCAAGCCCCTTTACAAGTTTTGTATCTTGTCATATGAACCAGGAGCAGTGCTATCCTCTGGCAAGACATCTCTCACAAACTTCGCAATTGCATCAACACAATCCTGAACCAAATTATAATCTGTCTTTATCCCCATCAACCTAGTTGCAGAGGATAAAGGCGAATGACCATCTCTACATCCTCTATATAATGGCTGATTTGCTGCATCTAACATACCAAAAAACATTCTTGCTTCTAAATTAGGTTCTTCATTTGAAACATGTGTTGTTTCTATAGTTTCTCTATAAACATCATTAACCATTTGAATTGTAGGTGCCCCAAAACCTAATTTCGTTCTATGTTCGTCTATCCTATCGGTCAATGGTTCGCTAGCGCTACTACTACTACCAACACCAGCAGGTCTTTCTCCATGTAAATACCAAATCTTATACCCCAGCATAAATCCATTGCAATACAAGTGATTCCATACTAAATCTATCCTGATATTATGAGAATTCCGACATAAATTGTATGGACATTTTAACTTACGACTACTTTGTGCCTGCAGTTGTCGACATGCGATCAGCATGAATTCGCAAACGCCACGTGCATATTCGTCTTTTAAAAGGTTTGTGTCTTCATTCATCTGTTCACCATCCATCCAAGATCAAAAATATGGAGTAGAAATTGTTTTAAGATTGTTTGTGATGTTGTGAATTGAGAATGAAGCCCCTGGTTTATATAGAATACCTATATGACGGATTAGTGACGGATTTAGCCGTTAGTAAGTCCCAATATATTCGTTGCCAACGACTTCAAACGGCTACTTTGTACCGGTTATATAAACTGACGGATATTTTGACGGATTATTGATGGATATATCCGTCAATAATATGCCGTCAGATACTCGTCAAATATCCGTCAGTAATTACTGACGGACTAAAATCTGTCACTAATTTTTGTAACAACCTACCACATAAATAAAATTAGAGTTTTGAGGTATTACAAATGTTTAGAATTTGAGATTCAACTTAGATCTTATTATGGTTGAAAAGACCAAGTGAATCAAATATTACAAACAAAACATTGGTCTACAAACTCCAATCGCCTCACATAAATGAGAATTGCAAAAACCCAACAAAAGAAAGTTCAAATGAAAATATTATTCCAACAAAACAACAACAATCTCATATTTCTTAAAGCCACCAACTTTTATCGCTATTTCTTCTGGGTTTTCAAAGAATCTCTTTACAGCTTCAGAAAGAGTACCTGAATCACTTGATGAATCTTCACACACTGAAGAAGTATGGAATGTTATTATCAAAAGAGTAGGTGATAGATTAAGTGAAGATGAAGTATTTAATCGTTTATCAAACGATGAAACATGTAATAAAGTTAACATGCTCTTCTTTATAACATTCTTAACACAAGACCTTTTGCTTCTTGTTCTCACTGTTCTTGTTTGCATATAAGTTCTTTTATCATGATTTCTGCCTATTCTTTGAATCCAATTTGGTCGTAAATATTTCTACAACATCCATGAGCATCGTCAAAGAGTTTTACACCGCATCCTTCTATTCTCCAGCATTGACCAGTGATCTTGAACTCAAAGTCAAGCTTGCTCACATCCACCTTTCTTTCTTTAGAGATGAAAGATTCTATGAAATAAAGATGCTCTTCCAATCCAAGTAAAGGTGGTAAATGATACTTACAAGATACAAATGCAATAACAACGCCTCTAGCAACTCCCCAAATGCAACAAGAAAGCTTATTATCATCCGTAAAGTGATCAACCTTATCCTCGGCATAAGGAATTAGCAATAGACAAGCTTTAAATCTCACGAATAATGGATAAGGTCTCTGATCCTCCACATTGATTGTTAGGAAATCTCCTTTTTCTTGATGATCAAAGTATCCAGGAAGTTCTTTACCAGGTAAGAACGCACACTTGCAGTTTGACATGAGTTCTTTGGCTTCTTGACTTGGATTGAAACAATTACCAAAGTTGAGATATGTCACTCTCCGTGGATTAGTATAAAAGCTATCTAATGTCTCCAATAACTCACATCTAGCTGAATCAAGCAATGAGACAAAATCTGGAAAGTGAGGCAATGATTCGAGATTGATGCAGCCATTGAGTTTAATACTTAATGGTAGAACTCGAAAAGCGTCTGAAACACTATCCAATGAACTCGCAATGTTCAACTCTTCACTAGCAAAAAGGAACAAGCTTTTGAAATCTTCTAAGTTCAGTTCGAGGAGTCTGAACCAAGACCATATCGATGAAGAGACTTCTTCTATAGCAGTATGACTCATATTGAGATTTACAATACTTGTAGATATCTCTGGAAACGTTTTCAACTGAATGCAGTAACTGAGATCAAGAGATTTTAGAGATACCATATTTATGTTGGTTGGAAGGATCTTTAGCTTCTCACATCCTTGCATGCGTAGTGTGTGAGACTTGAGAGGTTATGAATCGATGAAGGGACTTCTTCTATTCCAGTTTTGTCTAATACCAACACTTCAATGCTCTCAGGTGCATTTGGGAACACTTTGAGGCTTTTACAAAACATCATGTTGAGTATACGAAGACAAGATAAAGTCATGATTGATGAAGAAAACTCTTCAATATTTGTATCACTCATATTAAGTTCTGTAATCTTTGCAGATATATCACATGAAGAAGTTATCAACCGCGAGCCCAAATTTTTTAGCTTTGAACATCCTCCAATTCTCAGATTCTCTAACCTCTTGAGGCTCCAAATAGAGGAGGGAAGAACAACCAAACTCCCACAAAATACGAAATTCAATGTTTTGATATTAATGGCATTCCCAATACTAGAATGAATCTCTACTAAACTTGTGCAGAAAACAGCTGTTAGTACTTCAAGATTAGTGGCTTTAGACAGATCTGGTAAGTAGTTCCTGAGGTTTCTGGAGGACGCAAGATCTATCTTCTTCAGACATGGGAGAGGCTGTTGCGTGCATATAAAATATATCAGACAAAATATCATCAAATTTATGCATTGAAATGAAATGAAATGGTAAAACTACTTACAATAGCTTCTTCCCATAGCTTCTCAAGTTTGCTGTGTTTCATATCAAGTTTGACAAGAAACCGAGGGTGAAACTCACGAGGAAAACTCGTCATTGGACAATCATCCCATTGTAGGAATCTAAGTTTATTACCTCTAAATTTCGGACCTATAATACAAGTTTAGCCTTGCTATCTAAATACCAAGAACTCTTGAATCTTATGAATTGGAGTCTAGACATTCCTTCAAAGGCTTTCTCGTCCATAACTATATCTTCTTTGATCTCCGATAAATCAAAATCTATTCCACTAATAGTCTCAGTGCCCTGAAAGAAGGTTATTGTTTAGTTAGTTGCAAAGTAAGAATACACTAAGGAAAGAACTTACTGTATTTTCCAAGAGTACATCAGAAATCTCCTGAGCATCCATCCAGAATTGACGTTTCCCTGGATCAGGAACATATTGTCTATAGACGATTTCTTTGGCCAATTTCTCCAACAAATTATGAACCACCAACCATTTTGATTCATATATATATATAAGATCTATTGCATAATACTTTCAGCCCATGGATGACATTCAAACGACTCTCAAGACACTCTACCGCATCACTAATGCTTTCACCTTTGAAGAAACAACTCTTGATCTTTACCACATAAAGAATTATAGTTGAACCTCAATACTTTCTCAATCTTCCCATCAAGAGTAGTTCTAAGCCTAGGCAATGCCTGTGTCCACTCATCTTCGGACATTCCACGTAGATATACGCCAAAAACCATGAGACCCAAAGGAAGGTTACCAGCAAGGTTACCAGCAAGGTATGTAACTTCTATGGCCATGTCTTCAAATCCAAATGGTGGCGAATTTTGTCGAAAAGCCGATTGACAAAGGATTTCAAGAGCTTCAGACCCAAATTGATAATCAACATTGTAAACATAATTGATCTCATGTGCGTTCAAAGGTTGTTTATTCTTTGTTGTGATGATAACCCAACTTTTAGGACCAAACCAACAAGTTTTATTACTCATGGCTTCAAGCTGTATTAACTCATCTACATCATCAAGAATAATAAGCACTTTCTTGTACTTCAACCTTGCTTTTGCCACATCCAAATGACCTATTTTCACATCCTTTTGCTTTAAAATCTTAGGTAAGAGTTCTTCTTGTAGATACAACATAAAAGCATGTTCGTCTTTTTGCTCCAACTTTCCCTTGATACTATCAATAAAAGTGGTATGTGTGAACTCACTAGAAAGCTTTCTATATAAAGCTCTAGCAATGGTGGTCTTACTAATCCCAAAAGGACCTCATATACCAACCATCCTAACTTCATCAGAGTCTAAAGACAACAAAGACTCTATCTTCTCGATATGATTTTTGACCCCAACTAAGCCTTCATTATCATTTGATACAATAGAATCATTCAATGTTTTTGAAATATCAGTTGCAATTCTTTCAGCTACGAGTGCATCATTGTCCCTTAAGTAGGAAGAGATCAATACATCTATAATCTTATATATTAATACGACGTAAGTTTGCTACTAACCAGTTGAGAGCATCATAACCAGAGATTTGGGCTACTTCCTCCAAGGCTTGTACTTCCTCCTCGGTTTTCCCTCTACAAGTTTTTTTAAAGACATCTCCAAAATATCCAAATTGTTTTTTAACATCAGATGGTTCCACTTCACAGAAAACCACCATTATTATCTGATTTTGTTCTTTCCTACACTTCATAATCTCAACCAACTCGTTCAGACACCACATTGATGAAGCATAGTTCTTTGAGAACAAGACAATTGCAATCATCGATCCTTTTATAGCTTTTATAAGCTCAGGACCAATAGACTTGTTCATGTCCATATCATTGTCTATGAAGACATCGATTCCTTTCTCTTTGAACTCCTTCGATAAGCACCGAGCAAGCCTCTACGGACATCTTTCCCGTGAAAGCTTGAGAATACATGGTGCTTACAGTCGCGAGAAAGAGCCATTAAACAATCTGAGAGATGAAGTCTTTTAGATATGTAAGAATATTTATTCTTAAGTGACATATGTGTCTTATGGTTTAATTATAAAGATCAAGTTCATATTAAAGTTAAGGATTCTAATATTAAAGACG
>OVBE01013891.1:0-12391 GCA_900406425.1 Iberis pinnata | reverse complement strand
CTTCGAGGAGTTAATGGGCCTAGAAACCGAACAGAGAGTTTAGTTGGCTGGAAAAAGCCGACACAAGGATGGTACAAGTTGAACACAAATGGAGCAGCAAGAGGTAACCCGGGAAGTGCCTCCGCCGGTGGAGTAGTTCGGGATGAGGCAGAGAATTGGTGTAGAGGTTATATGGTGAATCTTGGTATTTGCTCGACACCCTTGGCTGAGCTTTGGGGTGTCTACTATGGTTTATTTATGGCTTGGGAGCTCGGAGTACGTTGTTTGGAGGTGGAGATTGACTCAGAGATATTTGTAGGTTTTCTGAAGCATGGCATTGGAGATTTACATCCTTTGTCGTTCCTAGTGCGGTTGTGCTATGACTTTCTTTCTAAAGACTGGACAGTCCAGGTNGGCGGACGGCTTAGCTAATATGGCATTTTCTTTGCCTTTGGGGTTTCATAGTTTTATTGTTATGCCTGTAGAAGTAGCTCTTTTGTTTGATGATGATGTCAATGGGATAGAATTCTCGAGACAAGTTATGGTGTAATTTTTTATTTTATTTTTTCTATTTAATTGGGAGGGGCTTTCTCTCTCGGTTCACTACGAAAAAAAAATCATACTCATGCTAATCACTCATAAATATTAACTTCCAATAATAGATTAGGCTGATAAATAAATATGAATCCAACTGTGGAATGTGATTCATTGTGACTCTAATCTTAAAATGAAACACTTTTTCGTTTGTCTTATACTTTCAATTGTCTCATAATTCAAAAGTAGTTGAAATGTCTCTATCGTAGAAAAAATTGTTTAAGCTTAACTATCCAATTTCTATAAGTATCATGTTAACTTTTGACATAAGAGTCCTTTCGAAAAGAAAGATTCTTCGTATATTAATTTTAAACGCGTTAAACGCTAATAAACAACAGTCTACTACATTAGATGCTATTAATTTGGACTTGAGATATTCAACTTTGGATGAATTGATTTGAAGAGATCATACTAACTTGGGTTCCAAGAAAGTGTAATGAAGTTGCAGATATTTTAGCTAAAGAAATGAGAGCACATAATGAAACCTTTATCTCCTATCATAATGTTCTATTATATATTCGTAATGCTCTGTATCAGGATGCTTTAAATCAAAATAGTTATATTTGTGTCAAAAAAAAAAAAAACAGTTCTATGATTTTAAATTTAGTCATTTAAAATACACAATATATTGGTTTTATATAATTCTCAAAAATAGACTGTTTTAAAAAATAAAATTAATTAAAACTTATCAAATTCGTGCTTTTGTGAAACTTGCGCGTTTTCTGTTCTCGCATTTGATAAAGCTCAATAAAGAAAGAAAATTAGTCCACTGAAAAGCTCATTATCCCAATTTCGTCGTTATGAAATCTGCCACATCGTTATGATTCTTCTTTATAAAACCCAAAAGCTTATCGTAACTCGTTTTACATTCCAAAATTTAAGTAAAAAAATACAAAGAATCTTCTTCGAACCACATCTTAATTAGGTTTTGGAGCTTTCTTGAGGAAGAAGATAAAAGAAAGTAATCGTAAGACTCTTTAATTTCTGTCATTCATTATTCACATCAAAGAAAGTAATAATTAATCCAAAATTTTGATTAATGTTTTTATTTTACTATTAGGGTTTGGATCAAAAGTATGTACGTGGTCTCATGGAAGCTAAAAAGATGAAAGAATCTGACTCTGTAGATGCAATAAGCTATCTTCCCGTCTCAAATTCTCTACCTGGTACATTAGTCGATCGATCTACAATATATACTAGATTTTTTTATTATATCTACACCTACAGTATAATTGGCATATCGGATAAGTGTAATATTTGAGAAAACTAATTATACAGTCAACTATACCGGAAATAATTCTCGAGCCACTAAGTTTTAACGTCCTCAACAATACTTTGTGCTTCTCCTCTTGGAAGACTTTGCTCAAAAGTTTCTTAAGTAGTACCAAACTCCTTTGATTCTTGTGTCCTCAACCTTGCTGTGTCTTCAACTCTACTCTGCTCCAGAAATCAACAACAATGAGTCCGAGAATCTCCTACGCAGAGAAAGGGAAAGCCATCGATGAACCCAGGAAGTCACCTCCACGCACAGCAAGGATTAAAGTTCCTCTCCCGGACACTGAAAATCTAAGGAGGAAGTTCGAGCTCACACTCATTGGAAGGATCACAAATCCCTCAGCTCAAAGAATCTGGTCCTTAATACCCTTCCTCTCAGAACACTGGAAAACAACCACAAGACCTTTTGGTGCTGAACTAGAGAATGGAAAGTTCCAGTTCCAATTCTCATGTGAGGAAGACATTCAACAAGTTCTTGCCAACAAACCATACTTCTTTGCAAAATATATGGTCATACTTCAGCGATGGGAACCAACCCTTGCAGACTCATTTCCCTCTCTGATACCTTTCTGGATAAGAATCCAAGATCTTCCTGTTCACTTATGGACAGAGAATATTATTCACAGTATAGGGGCTGACATTGGCTTTGTTGAAAAAGTGAATATCTCAGCTTCAGCAGCAAAAATTAGAGTTCATGTGAATGGTCTCCAGCCTCTAATTATGAAATATACTCTTGAATTTGAAAATGGAAAGGAAGTAGTTGTGTCTCTAGTGTATGAAAGACTGGAAAAATTCTGCTCTATTTGCCTCAGACTAAGCCATGAATCTCGGGACTGCAACATAGACACCAGGGAAAGACTACAACTTAAGGGAAATGAAGCTCCCACCCCATACAAAACATCAAACCGTTACACAGAAGGAGTGCAAGAAGGGACGAAATATTACACTGATGAAAGAAGCTCTAAGAAACACATGGAAAACAGGACAGTCTCTCCAAGAGAAAGATACTCAACCAAACCACTGAACAATAACAGAATCTCACCTCCTTTACATCGAGAATTCAGAGGAGAATCTTGGGCCAAAAGACCAACAACTAACAGAGGAGATCAAGTCAGAGAAAGAAGACATCGCTCTCAAAGAGACATATCTCCTCGAGCGTACAGTAAACGAAGTCCTTATCAAAGGAACCAAATCTCAAGCTACAGAGCTCGAGAAAACATTAACCAGAGAGATGGCTACAAAGACTGGAACCAAACGCGAATTTCAAGTTCTACATCAATGGATGGAACAAGAACAAATGAAAGATTAGAAACTCCACAAAGGCCTTACGTAGAGCAAAACCAAAGAGGCGAAGGATCATCAAAGGATAGACGACCAGCGTTGGAAAAAATTCATGATCAAGTGAAAACTCCACCTCCTCCCCCAAAAGGAGTCATCCTAGAAGCAATGGATGAACTACGTGACGTTATGGTACAATATTCCAATTACGCAGATCCAACCGAAAGTGCCGCCAGGCAACAACGTCTAAGAAGAGCTGAGGAATTAGGAGAAATTGAGAAAACAGTAGAGCAAATGGTGAGAAGTAGCCAACGAACACAACTGACTGAATCACACCTTGAAGTGCCAACATCAGAAAATTCTCAACAAGAACGCCTCCCAGCAACACTCAGACTAGGACCCCAAATGATGACAAATAAAACTTACAGACAAAGTAAAGGCGATACTCCAATAAGGAAAAGACTGGGCAGACCACCAGGTAGGAAAAACATCCAAGCTAGCCCCAAATTAAGCCTAGCTAATGCTGCAAGAAAAATGAAAGCAAAGCAAGGTCAACCATCTTCAAGAAGACGACTGGGTGCAACAACTACGCCACATATGTGCAAGACATCCCTACAAATAATCCCTCACACAGAGGAGAACCCTTCAAGTGGAAATGCATTGACTAATAACCAAGATACAATGGATTTTCAGAATCCATTAGGTCTTGTTCCTTAAAAGTGGCGTGTTAGAACTGTCAAGGTTTGGGGAATACCAAGACAGTTCGACGAATAAAGGAGATACAATCATCCACATCTCCTGATATCCCATTCCTCTCAGAAACGAAGAATCAAGACAACTTCGTCCTCCGTAAACTTAATCCACTTAGATTTAAACATCATGTAATTGTATCCCCTCATGGTCATGGAGGTGGAGGTCTCATCCTATTATGGAAAGAAAATTTGATTTTAGAATGCTTACACTCTTCTTAAAATCTTATTGATATGAAAGCAATTATTGAAGGTGATATATGCTATTTCTCATTCATTTACGGCAATACAGATAAAAAGGAGAGAAAACAACTATGGAATCACCTTACCACATTCTCTGAAACTCGACCCCACCCATGGATGGTAACTGGAGATTTCAATGATATGCTTAGCAATGACGACAAAAGAGGGGGACCCCAAAGAGCAGAAGGCACGTTTATAGATTTTCGATCTTTCGTCTTATAATGTGGGTTATTCGATATAAAACATTCTGGTAATCCCTTCTCGTGGAGAGGAACTAGATGGTCACATTGAGTACGATGCAGACTTGATAGGGTCCTTGGAAATAGTTATTGGTTTCATCGCTTTCCTCTGTGCAGAAGCCAATACCTAAATTTCGAAGGATCCGACCATAGACCAATCGTGACTCACTGCGATATCTCAAAGAAAAAGAAACGAGGTCTATTCAGATTTGATCGACGTCTTCGTAATAATTCAGAAATCAAAGCCCTAGTTGCACGAGAATGGAATGCTAACACATCCTTCTCTGTAGAGGAGAAAATAATAAAAATCAGGGGAGCCATTGTACGTTGGAGTAAAGCAAAGCACATAAACAGCAAAAAGACTATAGAAGAAAAAAAGAAATCATTAGAAGAGGCTATGGTAAGTCCTCAACCTGCCGAGGACCTAATCCGTAAGATTACAGAAGAGCTAAAGACTGAATACGATGCCGAAGAAGAATTTTGGCGACAGAGAAGCCGACTAATCTGGTTACAACTAGGAGATATGAATTCTGGATTTTTCCATGCAATCACCAGGGGCAGAAGAGCTTTAAACAACATCACAGTGTTAGAAGATGCAGAAGGAACTGTGTGTTATAAAGAAGAACAAATCGTAGAAGCTATCACGACTTACTTTGAAAATCTCTTCACAAGTGAACCAAAGAACAGATCTTCTATCATCAATGAAGTGTTGAAACCAAAAATAACAGAAGAAATCAATAGAAATCTTACTAAGGAAATAACAAGTGAAGAGGTTAAAGATGCTCTGTTCAGCATACATCCCGACAAAGCGCCAGGCCCGGACGGATTCTCGGCAAGTTTTTTCCAAGCAAATTGGCAGACTGTGAGTTCCGACATTATAGCAGGAGTCCAAAGGTTCTTCGAGTCAGGAATACTCCCACCAACCCTCAACGAAACGCACGTAAGACTCATCCCAAAAATAGCGGGAGCAAGAAAAGTTGTTGATTACAGGCCAATAGCGCTGTGCAATATTTATTATAAAATAATTTCGAAGATCCTTACTAGAAGACTACAGCCGATACTACCACTGCTTATCTCCGAAAACCAATCGGATTTTGTGCCAAATCGAGCAATCTCCGACAACGTGCTTATTACTCATGAAGTGCTGCATTTTCTAAAAACTTCTAAAGCTGAAAAACACTGCTCTATAGCCGTCAAAACGGATATGTCCAAGGCCTATGATAGGATCGAATGGGAATTCATAGAGCTTGTTGTAGTGTGGCTGGGATTTCATAAGAAGTGGATTGGATGGGTAATGCAATGCATTACCACAGTCACTTTCTCCTTCCTTGTCAACGGAACAGCTCAAGGAAAAGTAATTCCGCAAAGAGGAATCCGTCAAGGAGATCCCCTTTCACCTTACCTATTCATTTTTTGTAGCGAAGTCCTATCCGGACTATGCCTCCTAGCACAAAACAGAGGTAATCTCAAAGGCATCCGGGTAGCCGTCAAAAGCCCGAGAATCAATCATTTACTCTTTGCAGATGACACAATGTTTTTCTGTACCACTTCAACGAAGAGTATAAGAACTCTAAAGACCATTCTAAGCCAATATGAACAAGCCTCGGGACAGCGGATAAATGCCCAAAAATCTGCTATCACTTTCTCAAACAAAGCACCAAGCTATCTCAAAGAATGAGTTAAAAGAGACCTAAGAATCTTTAAGGAAGGAAGTATAGGAAAGTATTTGGGGCTACCGGAGTCATTCGGAAGAAGGAAAAAAGATTTATTCACATCAATAGTTGATAAGATCAAGCAAAAAGAAATTCACTGGTCCACTCGCTTCTTATCACCAGCAGGAAAGCTTGTCATGTTAAAGAGCGTTCTATCGGCAATACCGACTTATGCAATGTCGTGTTTTATCATGCCCGCATCCCTTTGTACACGGATCCAATCTACATTGGTACGCTTCTGGTGGGACAATAAACCAGGGGAAAGAAAATCAAAATGGATCGCATGGGATAAAATGGCCCAATCTAAACAAACTGGCGGTCTTGGCTTCAGACAGATCCGATCTTTCAACACTGCTCTACTAGCTAAAGTGAGCTGGCGTTTAGTCCGCAACTCTGGCTGCCTACTTGCAAAGATTCTGCAAGGTAAATACTTTCCCGACTCTGAATTTTTGGATAGCCAAGAAACTTTAGAAGGATCACATGGATGGAAAGGAATTAGTATAGGTCGAGATCTGTTAAAGAAACAGCTTGGATGGGCAGTCGGAAACGGCAAAAGCATAAAGATTTGGGATGATTCATGGTTAGATCTGGATCAACCTTACCGACCCTATGGACCATCAACCAGAGAATATAAGACCCTTCGCGTATCAAATCTGATACTATCAGGCTCAAATGAATGGAATAAGACCCTAATTCAAAAGCTGTTTCCCGCCTTAGAACCTGTAATCCTTAGCATCAAACTAAGCAAATGTGCAGCACCAGATAAAAAAATATGGCTCAAAACAAAGTCAGGTGAATATACATCAAAGTCAGGATATTATGTGGCAATGGAGTTAGAGCAGAACCGAACCATAACAAGACCAGGAAATTGGATAAGAGAAGTGTGGAGGTTAAATTTCCCAAATAAGCTGAAGATGTTCATATGGAGAGCATTGCAAAACTCTCACCCGACAAATACAAATCTTCAATCTAAAGGAATACAAATGGATGCAAGTTGTAAAGTATGTGGAGAACCTGAAACCTTATCCTATATATTTCTCCATTGCTCTTTTGCTGGAAAAGTGTGGCAAGAGTCCCCTCTCTCTGCAGGTTTTGAAACCTCTGCATTTATAGACTTCACAGAGGCGTGGAGTAGCTTACAAAGGCTAGTATGCCTACCACCTATAGGAGTCAACACAGCCCCTCTAGCGGTGTGGACCTGCTGGTACATATGGCAGGCTAGAAATCACAGAATTTTCACCAACAGAATCTTCACTGTTGAAGATACAATTTGCTCAACTATCAGAACTGCCAAAGAATGGCAACAAGCGAAGGCAAGTGAGGAAAAAGATATTATCTTCATTAAGAACATTACGAAACCTAAAAATTCATGCGATTGGAACTGCTACACTGATGCAGCCTGGAGAGTAGAGACGCTTGAAGCCGGAATAGCATGGATATTTCAAGATAATAATGGCATGAAGATTCGACAAGGTACTAAGCAAACGCATGTAGCATCACCTCTACAAGGAGAGGCACTTGCTTTGAGAGCAGCTGTTGAGCAAGCAAAAGACAGAGGTATAACTCAGATCACTTTCTTCTCCGACTCACAACAACTAGTTAAAGCAATCAACTTGAAAGAACCAATTACACAGCTCCATGGAATTCTCGCCGACATCAACCTCTTGTCAAACTGTTTTGAATCTATTTCTTTTGGTTTTATCCCTCGTTTGCTTAATGAGGAAGCAGATAGAGCAGCAAAGGCTTTCATTATGGAAACAGAACTATTGTAATCAGTTATTTTCTAATCTAATTATTGGGTGTTCAAAAAAAAAATTATACAGTCAACTTGCTAGTTTCTTAATTTTGACAATTAGCCCAAGTATCTAAAGCCTAAACCCTAAACCCCAAAATATAAATCATACGCTCCAAAATAAAAATCCTAAATTCCAAAACATAAACCCCTAACCTCACAATATAAACTCTAAACCTCAAAATCTAAATCTTAAACCTAAAAATTTAAACCCTAGATGATCACTTGCTCTTAATCTAATTCTTCAACTTATTTCAAAATGGTTTTTTTAGTCTATTTTGAAGAGCCTAAATGAAAACTTTTTATCAACTATATTCTGTAAAAGTTTTGTTTGATTAATTATATTTACCTTTTATCAAAAAAAATAATTAACTCTAGATTCCAAAGTATAAACCATATACCCCAAAATATAAATTCTACTTCAAAACTAAACTCTAAACTTTAAATTATAAACCTTAAACCCCAAAATATAAACCCTAGACCCAAAAAATATAAATCTTAAACTCTAAATTTAGATCCTAAAAATAAAAAATAAAAAGCTAGATTAGCCAAAAACAATTATCTCATTTTTATTATATTATTAATAATATACTATATATATTTGTGTTTATCTTTTTTAATATAATAAATTTCAGTATTATCCTATAAATATTATTATCCTTTGTAATTTAACTATCATTAATCTCTTTATTATAAGTCTTTCTAAACATTTCATGATCTTTAATTCTTTATTTTTACTAATTTATCAAGATATCAAAGCCTTAACCTACTTAGATATTGATCAATTTCTTGGGATATAGTCCTAATCTCTCTTCTTATTAAAAAAGGTAATTGAAGACAAGTCAAGCGCTAGGGTGGGATCATACCACCACTAATGCACCGGATCCCATCAGAACTCCGTAGTTAAGCGTGTTTGGGCGAAAACAATACTAGGATAGCTGACCTCCCGGAAAATCTTCGTGTTGCAGCCTTTTTAAAAATTAAAATTTAAATTATTTCAAATCATATAAAATGTTTGTATGAATATATCGCCATAGTGTTTAAAAAATATTTTCGAACCGTCAAGCCAAACCAAACCTCCAAAACTCCACCGTGCACAGAGTAACTTCATAGGTGCACAAGAAAAAAAAAAGACAAGTCAAGCGCTATTTGTGGCATATTTTCAAGCGATATTGATGATGCTTGTAGAAACTAAAGATCATCGGTGACCTAAGATTCAATTTGGCTAGTATTCAGCATTTAAACTTTTTTTTACAAAAATAGTAAGTTTCCTGTATAACTTTGCTAGCTAAATTAATAACCATCTGATATTTGATATAAAAAATACCAGAGTTGAGCATTTATGATTTTATCATTAGCTAATTGCACATCATTATACAAATGCACATCCTATATTTGTAAGTGTTCATGATTTACGCTCACAACATAGCTGTCAGAAGGGTTTTATGGCCATTAAAACAGATATGAGTAAGGCGTGTGATCGAGTGGAGTGGAGCTTTCTAAGCGCAATGTTATGTAAACTTGGTTTTACAGAAACCTGGGTGCATTGGATAATGAGATGCGTTACAATGGTTTCTTATAATGTCCTTTTAAATGGCTCGCCAAAAGGAAGAATTATTCCAACCAGAGGCTTATGCCAAGGGGATCCTCTTTCTCTCTATCTTTTCATTTTATGTACGGAGGTTCTTATTGCTAATCTTCGGAAAGCAGAGACAGAAGGTCGATTGAATGGAATCAGGATGGCTCGTGCTTGTCCCCCAGTGTCACATCTCTTATTTTCTGATGACAGCCTCTTCTTCTATCGGGCTACATTAGCACGGTGTCAAGAGGTTGATACAATTCTCCGATTGTATGGAGAAGCTTCTGGTCAACGAATAAATTTGAGAAATCAACAGTTATTTTCGGAAAATCCTTTCCGGTTCAGGATCGGCAACTTTTGAAGACACGCTTAGGTATTTATAATGAAGGAGGAAGGGAACAGTACTTGGGAATACCAGAGCAATTACAAGGATCTAAAGCCCAGGTTTTTGCGTATGTAAGGGAACGTCTATATTCCAGGATAAATGGTTGGTCCTCTCATGTTTTATCAAAAGGGGGAAAGAAGATATTGATAAAGTCGGTGGCTCAAACTCTACCAACTTATGTAATGTCATGTTCCCATGAATTTGCTTTCAAATTTAACGAGTGTTATTGCTAATTATTGGTGGAGTACCACGGGGACTTCTCGTGGAATACACTGGGTGGCTTGGAAAAGGTAATGTTTGCCAAAAAATGGGGAGGTCTGGGTTTTAAATCGCTTCAGATGTTTAATAAAGCACTCTTAGCGGAGAAACTATGGAGATTGGATAAACTGGTGAGTTCTCTAATAGCGCGTATTTTCAGAGGAAGGTATCACAAAGCATGTCAGGCTTATCAGGCGCCAAAACCAAACAGACCCTCATATGGTTGGCGCAGTATCTCGGAATCAAAGTCCCTTTAAACTAAAGGTTTGTGTAACATCATAGGATCTGGATGCCACACTAGGGTCTGGCAGGATCCATGGCTTGCAAGGGAGATTCCACGTCCTCCTCGAAGTCGCATCCTGGGTACTCCCCCAGAGCTACAGGTATCGGACTTATTGTTAACAAATACAAACTAATGGAATTTACCACTTCTTCATGACCTGGTTCGTCCAGAGGATATCCCCGCTATTGTAGCGATTCGTCCCTCCTTGTTGATTCCGGACACGTTATGCTGGCATTTTACGAAATCGGGCGACTACACAGTTAAGTCTGGTTATGAATTAGCTTTATCCTTGCTGAATAATTCTTCTTCTGGATAGCTTTTCCCTCAACAGCTCTGTTGTGTGCAGAGGTGTGGAAGATCCCTGCCCCATCGAAATTAAAACACTTTATCTGGAAAACGATATCAGGTGCCATTGCTGTAAATGAGCAGTTGATAAGACGTAACTTGCTGGCAGATAATGCATGTGCTCGTTGTGGAGCAGACCAGGTGACTATTAATCACGCTTTGTTTACATGTCCCCCAGCTTTGCAGTGCTGGGTTGTTTCACAAATCCCAACCCCTTCTGGGGTATTCCCCTCGGATAAACTATTGGAGAATATTCAGTTCTTGCTTTCGGGGCTGGGATGCTAAGTTCTCAGGTGGTTTACCGATGATTTCCTTGGTTTCTGTGGTATATTTGAAAAGCACGAAATGAGAAATGCTTTAATAACCAAGATTGGTGTCCAACAAATATTATAGATCTAGCATCAAATAAGGCAGAGAATTGGCTTTCTGCTAATTCAGAAGTCGACATGAGGAGCACATCTCAAAGTTTAGAAAGGAGGACTTTGCACGAGTCCATTCCAAATTCGGTAGTTTGGTGTAGTTTTGATGGTTCATGGAAGAGGGGGATACACTAAGTGGTCTAGGGTGGTATTTACCACAAACTGAGATCGGATCCATCTTGTATGGTAATGCGAGGATCAGGAGTGGAAAATCACCTTTACATACTGAATTACTCGCTTTCATGTGGGAGTTTAAGTGTTTATCGGCATTGGGAAGGAGGTGTAATCTCTTTATCACCGATTCCACATATTTAGTTACTCTCTTGCAACACCCGGATGATTGGCCGGTTTTCACAGCAGAATTAGCAGAGATTAAGCTTATGAGAAGTACTTATCCTCGGTTTGAATTCGTTTACCGGTGAAGAAGCTGGAACACAACTGCGGACTATCTTGCTCGCGCAGCTAGGGAAAGGAAAATGTTATCATCTTTTGTTAACAACTCACCCTCCTATAGGGAATCATAGCTTCGTTTAGGCCCTTAACTTTTATATGTGTTTTTATTTCTGTTTTTGTTGTCAAAAAAAAAAGTGTTCATGATTAACTTTATAACTTAAAGTTGCTATTGAACATTTGTACATAAATAAACTCTGAACATTGTAACGTTGTGATTCTTTTTATTCTCATGTGGATGAATTTCCACTTTTTATGGACTATTTCGAGTTTGGAGAGAAAATAACGGTATTTTTCTTTATTTATTTTTAAATTAATTTTACTACTCACCTTCCTTCCAATTTATATGCATCTAAATTATTTTCTTCCTCTCTCCTCTTCCAATTTTGAAACTCTTGAGTATCATACCCAAATTAATTCATCTCTTTACCCTACTTTCTAAACTACTCGAATACATTAATAAACTTCCAGGCGATTAAAAATCGCTTTTTGGTTTAAATTAAAACCCAAACAAAAACCGATTTTAATCCATATCTGATTTTAACCAAACCCATACCCAAACTTATCTTTCTAAAATTGAAAATTAACTTTTGTAAATACTTCAAATGTTCTATTTAAAATAAAATATTTTAAACTATTGTTTATGTATTAACAAAAGTGTTAAAAATACACATAAACAATATGAAAGTATAAACTAAAATATTAATTAACTCATCAACATAAACAATATTAAAGTTTTTATATATAAAATAATATTAATTTTATATAAATTAATTTTATATAAATTAATTTTATATTAATTTTACTATAA
>OVBE01013890.1:0-12282 GCA_900406425.1 Iberis pinnata | reverse complement strand
GCTATCTTACAGAAAACGGTGAATGGATCCTGAAAGGATTGGTCTTTGAAGCTAGATGATGCTCTTTGGGCTTACAGAACAGCATTCAAAACACCTTTAGGTACTACTCCTTTCAATCTTGAGATAAGCTTGTCATCTACCTGTAGAACTGGAGCATAAAGCTGCTTGGGCTGTCAAGTTGCTGCACTTTGACATGAAGACTGCAGCCGAACAACATCTAATTCAACTCCATGAGTTAGAAGAAGTTCGCCACATAGCCTATGAGAACTCAAGGATTTACAAAGAACGGACCAAAGCTGCTCATGACAAGAAGATCATTCAACATGATTTTCAACCAGGTGATCAGGTGTTGCTCTATAACTCTTGCCTGAAGTTGTCTCCTGGTAAGTTGAAATCTAGATGGTCCGGACCGTTCGCGGTCAAGGAAGTGAGACTCTATGGTGCGGTTGTTCTTTTTGATAACCAAGGGGGCGAGTTCGTTGTGAATGGTCAAAGGCTCAAACCTTATCTAGCTACTTCAGAGCTTTAAGAGGTAACTGCCATACCTCTTGCTGATCCTACCTCGAATTAGAGGTACTAATACTGCAGAGAACAGTTCAAAGAAGTATAGTAAGGTATCGAATCCACAGAGACCAGAAAATGCACGTTCATTTTAAAAATTCGAAAATGGCTAAAGCGAGAATAATATATTTGATTGTGATCAAAACGGTAATTAAAAACGGTTTAAAAACTATAATAATAAAACGCTAGGCATTAGGGAAATCCGTAGGTATTCAGGTTTAAAGTCAAGTTAACATGCATGATTTGGATTGAAAATAGTTCTCAACATGAAAAACGAATGTGGTTTAATCTCCTCTCGGAGTATTAAACCCTATGATTGAATTTNAGAACCTATCAATTTCAATCCTACAATATTAAACCTAACATTCAAACCTGTTTTCCCATAGGAAAACCCTAAAACCTAACTAGTGAACTACTCATACATATCAAAGCAAAGAAAAATCAATTTCTGAGAAGAACACATATTTGAAATCAATAAAATAGATATATTAAAAACTGGGTTCATAATTTCTTCTCCAAAATACAGGGTGCATAAATTCTTTCTCTTAGTAAAGCTCTCAAGTTTGCAAGATTAAAGATAGATAAAATAACCTAAGCCAAAAGGCTTTTATAGTTCTAAAAAGTAAAAATCTAAAATATGGAAATATGGATAACTTTAAAGGACTTTTGTGCAAAATGGAAATTCAGGTCCTGCTCGGGTGATCTGCCCGATCGATCTAAGCTTGCCCAATCGGGCATATTGCCGTATTGCTCGATCCCTTGTTTGTTGCTCGATCGATCGGAATATCCGAAATTCTCCAGGGATATTTTCCCAATCGGGCAAGTGATGTGCCCGATCGTGCAAACCATTTCTTCACTTAGTCATTCTTCCGAAACTTCTGAAATGCTTTGAAATGTCCTAAAATGTTCCTTTTAGCTCTGAAACGACCCGAACACCTAGAAATCCTGAAATATACCAATTTGCAAGGAAAACACTCGGAATAATGCAGAATAGCAGACATAAATGCCCACTATAATGCATTAACACTGAGTAATATCAACAAACCCCAAAACACATGTTTAAAATTTTCAAACACCAAACATATACAAGGATTATAAATGATGACTTGATTCATGTTTCATACAATAATACAAAATTAAGTCAAAGTGATGTTTACGACATTTCACGAAATATGTTAAAGCCGAAAGTGTTTTACAACTTATAAGATGATCATCGGTAATGTTTGGACGAAAAAACATGTTTTCAATTATATCTTAGTATGATGCATTATAACAATTAATGTGTTATCATTACGGTAATGTCTACAACGGAAATCCTAAACTAAATCCTATACAAATCCCTAAACCCTAAACCGTCGATATTTTTGAAAACCAATGGATTATCGACGGAAAATCGACGAATTTTTTAAAGATTTTAAAAAATCTGTCGATTTTCCGTCGATTTCGTCAACACAGTCAACATGCAAACCGTCGATTTTTGTCGAAAATTTTACCGTGTTTTATTTTCCCAAAATTTTTTGAATCCGCAAAATTTGATTTTTTTTCAAAACCGACGGCCCTGTCCGTCGGTTTTTTTACCTTATTAAAAAAACTAGGAGCTCTTCTTCTCCTCCATTTTCACGCGAAGAAGAAGATTTTTAGGAGAGAAGAGCTTCAATAATCCCATTTTTCACCCAACAATGGCCGAAAGAAACTCAATGTAAGTTTCTCTAACTAGTTTTACGCTTATGGGGTTGATTTGGTTGCATTTGAATAGTTAGTTTAGGATTTTTAAAGATTTTTGGGTTTTTAGAAAGTTGAGAGATTTGGGTCAAAATTGATGTTTTTGATGGGTTTAGGATTGTTTAGTGGATGTATAATTGTTTGATTGAGTTTAATTTGTATAGTGGATTGAGAAATTTGATGAATTTAGGAGTGTTAGGTTTTTAGAAAGGTTAGAAATTTTGGAAAATTTGATTTTGATGATGAGTTTAGGAATGTTAGGGTTTTAAGAAATTTTTGGAATTTAATGAACTTTGTAAATTTTTGATGGATTTAGAAATGTTAGGTTTTTTGAAAGTTTTTGACTTTAATGATTTTTTTAAAAATTTTGAGAATTTTATAAAATTTGGAATGTTAATTTTGATGGAATTTAACAAATTTTTTGTTTTTAGAAAGTTTATAAGAATTTAAGGGTTTTTTTAAAAAAATTTTGTGTTTTGTGTTTTAAGGGGTTTTTAGAAATTTTTGGTAATTTTTTATGGAATTTAAAATTTTTTGTGTTTTTATAAATTTTTGTAAATGAAATTATATTAAATATAAAATAAAAATTATATTAAACATTGTATAATATTTATATTTAATGTTAAATATTATATAATGGAGAGAATGAAGATGGAAATGGATGCACAAGCGAAGCAGATAGAGACGATGAAGACATTGCAAGCAGAGTGCGACGCTCAGATGGAGGCGATGCGGGCGAAACAAGATAGGATGGACGAGTTCATTAGACGTTTTCAGGGGTAGATTTTTATTGTTATCGTTTTGTATAATTACAATTTCTGGATTTTTAGAATATTTTGAATTTTTATGAATATTTTAATTTTAATTTTAATTTTAATTTTATAATATTCTGAATTTTAGTTTTAATTTTAATATTTTAATTTTTTTTTATTTTTTAAAAATTTAAAATATCCGACGAGAATCCGTGTATAATCCGTCAATCTTTTTTTAAAAGATCCATCGATTTTCCTTCGGTAATTATCGACGAAAAATCGAAGGTATAATTACCGACGGATTATCGATGACATAATTATCGACGGAGATCCATCCATTTTCCGTCGATAATATTTCGTCGATAATCCGTCGGTAATTATCAACGGAATATCGACGGATATATAAAACCAATCACCTACAATCGACCGACCGTATCCGCCGATTTACCCCTTTATCGACGGAAAACCGACGGATATGTCTGTTGATTTTCGCGTGTTTTCTTGTAGTGTGGACATCATACTTACATGGTTGGGCATAGTGTTTCAGGAGTATTGCATCCAGGGGCCAGGCATGAAGGAGGTAATGGACTAGAAAAATCATGGTATTTATGTCTACGTAAGTAATTATATACATACTTGTATATAATTTATGTATACAAATTATGCTGTTACTACCTCTAAGGCTTAAGTTTTTGTGTTTTGTGCAGACACCCTTGACGTGGTGTTTAGTTAGACATAGTTGGACAACCAAACTATTCTTGTTGTTGCATTGTAAATTGGTTCTTAATGTATCTTTATTGTAGTGTTACGTACTTTAGTTGGTAGTGGACATAATACTTGCAATGATAGACATAATTCTGAAGGATTATTGCAACCGGTATCCAGAGATATAAGAGGTAATGGAAAATAAAACAAGGGCATTTTATATTTACCCCAAATGTATTGAAAAGTAATTTGATACCTAATTGAATATTCAATTTGTTTGCAATTTGTGCGATTACACGGAAAAATGTTTACGTTCCCATGTTTTGTGCATGTACCTAAGACCATGATGGACAAGTTAGGGATCCACACGCTGGAAAAATAGTAGATAGTTGCAATGGACAACATGACAATTTTCGTTTTAATGTTATATAGTTTGGTGAATGCATGCTCCGGTTGATGGATATGACTAGTGATGCAACGCCATACATGAATAGTGTCAATGAAATGCAAAGTGATATGTATTTGGTGAAAAGATTGTTTAACTTCAGGGTGTATGTTTCTGACAAAATAAGAGTAATTTATGTTTGTTCAGATCGAAAGTGAAAGTGTAATTGGAGGGTATACGCAACAATTAAGTCGGTTCTACAAATGTGGAGGTGTGGAAAGTAACATTAACTCATACATGTGATGTAAATGCGAGGTCTCATCATGGGCTGTCCCATAAAATTATAATACCAGATTCATTATATATACTAAGCTGATATTAAATAATAATAAAAAATAAAAAATATTGTATATATTCTTCTAATTTTTTTATAAATTAGATAATCAAATTTTAACCAAGATTACAAAGTCTAATATAAAAGATTAGAAAACAAACTATTATATAATTATGCACTATTTGTTAAATAACAATTATTATATGAAATGAAGTTACACTTTATATAGTGTATATGTAGTACTTTAGATTGTTTTATCATTTCTTTTGAAAATATTTTACAAAATTTAAAAGGTCATTAAGCCTATATTTTATGAAAATTGTCAATAAATATAGTTTAGTACTATACTTACTATTCAAGTACTTGTTATTTGTAGCACTTTAAATGAAAGATTNAAAAAAAAAAAAAAAAAAAAACTAAAGCAATAACATGTGCAAAAGGTAAATTACCATATGATCACCTTTAATGGAATTACAACATAATTATTATTACAATTCAAAAAATTTGGATGGTTCAACTGAACCACCTTACTTCTACCTCAGTCCGCGGGTCTCATTATGGTAAGAAAGCAACCATAAGCATATTTGAAGAGTTGTTGAAATCAAGGTATGCACATAGAAAAGATGGTCCTCGTACTTGTAATTTGCCACAAATAGTTTTGGCGGATTATAATGTGACTATTTTGTACATGAAAGCATGGTATGCTAAGGAAGTTGCGATGCAAAAGGGGAGGGGTAGTGAGGAAGAGAGTTACAGATTTCTAAGGAAATATTGGCATTTACTAACATTTACAATTCCATGCACAATATGGAAGGTGAAAACAGTACAAGCTACGATGGACGGGCAAAATTTTTTCAAGTACTTGTTTTAGGGGTTTGGGGCTTCAGTTGCGAGGTTCAATCATTTGAGAAGGTGATTATCATAGATGGTATCCAGAAAAAAGAAAGTATAAATTTTTTTTAGTTGTAGCGAGTGGTCAATATAAGAATTGCTTAAATTTTCCTTTAGCGTTTGGCGTAACTGATGGGGAGAACACTGCTGAATGGACATAGTTTTTCTAGCAGTTGCAAACATTCTTCCACGATGCAGAATATCTTGTTTTTGTGTTGGACATACACCAAGCCATATACACGGAACTAAAAAATGCTTATCCCTTAGCAAGACATGGAACATGTATTGTGCCTTTGGAAAGGAATGTGAAACATATGTTCAAATGTGAAGAGCTTGCAATAATGGTTCCATATGCAGCATAGTCATACACAATTGGTGATTTTAGGTATTGGTTTGAAGAGGTACAGACACATAACCCTAGTTGTGTTGAGTATCTATCGGATATCAGATTGGCTCATTGAACACTTGCTTATATTCCTGGTATGCAATACAACTTAGTGAGAAACAACATATTAGAACATTGTTGATGACATGATTTTGTGCCCGCATGAAAGTAGCTAATAATGCTAAAACATGTCGTACCCCTAAGATCGAAGACTTGTTGATTAAGCACTTGAAAGGTGCGACCGATTGTGTAGTTATCGGACCATCAGACACTATCTACCAAGTTAACAACAGTAGTGGGTGTATCTTCATAGTTGGATTTGGTGAGAACAACATGCCCATGTAAAGTGTTTGATGTGTTGCTTGTACCATGTTGCCATCTTCTAGCAGTTGTGAGCATTAAAAACATAGATATATATACTTTGGTTGGTGAATGTTACAAGGTTAATTAATGGACGAAGCTATGGACATAAATTATTCTACCTTCTGTAAGAGAAAAGGATAATTTGCATTACCTAAGGTGCAATAGGGCGGGTCACAATAGGGCGAGTTGCAAGGACTCATTATAGAAGTGTAGTACTTTGTCTATATGTTTCATACCATGTATTTTGACTATAATGTATTAAACCCAATTGTGTAGGAACTGATTTTGATTAAAATGTATTAAACAAGTTATATTAGCTTTCGAGTACTTTTTTTGTATAATGAATATGCATTTTATAGGCGATGGACATATATGGATATGTTTAGAAATACCGGCGATCGATAATATCTGAGAAATCTGTACATATATTGATACATGAACAAGTACTCGTGAAAAATTTATGACATGTGATACTAGTAACGCAATTGTACACACAAAACGCAATTTATTAAACTAGTCCACGAAGACCACATATACTTACAAAAATATGTCCACGAATAGAAATATGTCCATTATGTTATGTTTACCTACCTCTTCCCCTCCAACTGGTGAAAGATCCTTATCCATTTGGTCATTAGACTTAGTTTGGGAGGCCGTTCTTTTCATGTGGGGGAAAAATTGTTTGTAATCCACATAGCACGTTTGTTTAATCCTGGTCCAGAAATATTGATTTATGTCCACTACATGGTGATTGTCCATCCATATTCTTAAAATTGACTTGTGTTAGACAAGTTCACTCTTTTATTAGTAATATTTCCACGATTTTAAACTATATCCACTAGAACATATTTACTTACTAGTTCCAATGAAATTTGTGGTGACCCCCCTTCCGGTTGATTATCTAACTCAGTTTCAGTTGCACTGTCCTCTTCCTGAGTTTACAAAATAGAATTGTCATGACACTAATCCAGATCTTTTCCACTGAAAATACCTCAGACTTACCGATTCAACTACTTCAATTTTATGTTTGCTATCCATGACATTTTCTTGTTCAATCCCTACACCTTCCACCTCCATATCATTTTGGGTTGATACATGTGAAATAAGATTACAATGTGAGTTTAATATCTACAACAGAAGAAAATAGTTAGATTGTTGTCCAGTATTTTGATGTACCTTTACTTCTTCTCCACCTTCTAATTCCATATCATCTTGACCATATACTTTCTCCTCTGCAACCAGTTTGTTTGCAGGCACCTCAGCTTGAACCTATAAGTTTGTTAACTTGTTACTTACAATGTAGTCCTTTAAAAATGTTCACAGTCCCGAATGGCTGAAAATTTATATATACTACTTACTTCTCGTTCATTCATCTTTGGTTCCTCTCTAACATCCGCATTATGTTCTTGTTCATGCTGAGCATGTTGTCCCTACGAAACAATTTTATGAAAACACATGCATTTAGTTGCATTGAGGAGTACTTCATGCAGCATAATATTTCCATACATTTGATATTACTTAGCTTTAACATTTTATAGTAAGAATTTATGCTTGCTATTCAACGTTGTCCATGCTTTTCTCTGCAAAATTAGTATGTTTTTCAGGTTTCTAGGTGTTTGGGACGTTTTGGATCCAAATTGGCATATTTTGATGCAGAATCCGGTAGAAAGGTCAGAAGTTCTCCAACGTTTGAGGATGTTCCCACCAATGGATGAGGCTGAAATTTTGACACAAGATAGCCATTTGAGTTAGATTTCATATGAAAGTTGTTTGAAGTCACAGGAGAAGCCTATGAAAGCCAGACCGATCGATCCAGGCCAGACCGGTTGGTTCATACTCTCTGGAAAAATAAAAAAACTCAGACCGATCAGTCCATTGATAACAGAATTTGTATGTGTCAATTCCTATTACACTATCATTTTCATTGTAGTGTAAATAGGTGTCAATCCAAATGAGTGTGTTATTAACCACTTTAGATGCAATTGAGTCTACTGATTCAAGCCAAACAAGAAAGAGGGTTGTTATCTAACAATCCTAAACAAGAAAACATGCAGAAAATAAACAAGACATTAATGTTAACATGCATAAAAAGGGTAAACGGCAAGTGAAGTAAAAGTATGGAAGAAAATGGGGGTAAAAATCAAACAAAGGAAGCAGTTCCTAAGGATGTGGGGTAATTGACCAATGATCCTCCTTGTACTACCTAGACACCTAACATACCTCAAACAATGAGCTAATCCCTAGACAACAGATTCATAAATAACCAAGTCTAATCTCTTGATAAATGATTTCAACCTCAGTAATCACCAGACCTAACTCACGTTAATGGTATGAAGAACCAATCTGCTAAAGCCAATAAGCACCCTAAACATATAATCTCTTAGGCTAGGTATGCAAATCTTTGAAATCACTTGTTCATACATTTCATCAAACACCTTTTGGGTGCGGAAATTTCTAATATCATATTTCAGTTGATCAGAAAGAAATAAGCATGATGAACAGTGAAACAGAAGGGATCTATAGACAATCAACTTAGGCATCTAGGGAAAAGAAGGATTCAACACCAGTCCACCCCATGCTCATGGAACCTAGGTAACTACTCATTACACATGGTGGGTATGAAATCAGGAAGACCAGAAAACATGACTTCCAAACAAAACATCAAGATCAAAAGTCAAACTATGAAGAACAACAAGAACGGGAATATCTGAAGCCCATCGACTAATGATCAAGAGGAAAAATCAGAGATGCAGAATATGATGATCAAGTACAACAAGAACACCAACCCATAAAAACAATGATCAAATGAAACAGTAACAGAACCCAGAAATGCTGATTAAGGAAAAAATGAGATTAAAGGTGTAAAACAGAAGATCAATATGCACCAGATAGTTCACAACCTTAAACTAAACATGAAAATGAAGAAATAAGAAACTAAGCATAAAATACATAATAAATATGGGTTTTGATCAACAATGGACATCAAAGGAAAAACAAAGAAAAAGCCGAAAAGAAACCTAAGACAAAAACCCAAAATGGCATAAAATAAAGCTTAGTCCAAAATAGGCGTTTTAGGGCTTATATAGTAGTTTAGAAAAACCCTAAAAACGCTAAAAGACAAATTTCTAAAAATTTCATGTGGTCCGACTTGATCCGTGAAGAAAAGGTCTGGCTCGAGCTGGAAACTGCTTGGCTCGACGTGGTGATAAAGCTAGAGAAGAAGTTGGTCGAGGCGGTCAGGCGGGTTTGATCGAGTGAAAGAAGAAGAATGATCAAGGCAAGTGGAAGTGGTCGAGGCGGCAACTCTTGGTCGAGAGGTCGAGGTCATTGAGCCGACACGTCGAGGTGGAGGATGAAAGCGGCACGGGCTGGAAATGTGATGTGGTTGAGCCAAGTTTGTGTTTGGTCGAGGCAGCTTCGCGATGTGATCGAGGCGCTTGGGTTATGATCGAGTCGGAGAAACGTGAGCTCAAGCCAGATGAAGACTTGACGTGATCCGGTTGATCTTGTTCAGCTCGATGAGATTGGCCCGCATGATCGAGGTGAAGTTTGGCTCGATGAAGAAGTTGGTCCAGTTTTGATTGAGTTGGTTCCATCCTGTGCATTTCCCTTTCCTTTTCCAAATTTGCAATAATGTTCTAAAAACTCCCGGAAGTCCTGAAAAATCTCCAAAATGTACATGTGTGCGAATGCTAATGCAGAACTTCCTAAAAGTGCAAACTTGCTAATAAAGTCCTATAAATGCAACATGTTGACATCTAAATGACCGTAAAATGATGGTAAATGACTTCTCAAAACCACTAAAATACAGAGACATCAACTCCCCCAAACTAATTCCTTACTTGCCCTCAAGCAAGTAATTCAGAAGTCAGGAAGTGAAGTTTGAAAATGGGTTCTCAGAACCAAAAATGCTAATAAAATAGGGAATATCAATGTTCAAGTTACTAGTTGTAGAATGCAGACTAATCTCATCCTACTTAAAAACCTTAGCCATGCTCATCAAAGTTCATTCCAGATCAGTTCTAACTTCCACAATGCATTCAAATTCATTTACCCCTTTTACATTCATTAAACATATATCGTGGATCAGGTCATGCACATTCATTGAATTCATTTGGCTAAGAGACTGGTTAAGGGATAAAAATGACCCCTTTATGCATTGGCTAACATTTCAGAATATAGTTCTCTCAAAAAGGGAATGAGCTTTAGCAGAATGCTAAAGGTAAGAACACTTAGATGCATAAAAGAATGGAATCCCATCTACCCAAAGTCAATGAAACTAAAATTTCCTTGATTCTAAACCTGGTAGGAGACCCTAACTATACCTGATATCATTCGATTTTAATGCTTTTAGTGGGTATTTATACTTGCTATTTAACATTATCCGAGTGTTTCCTTGTATCTTTGGTATATTTTCAGGATTTTAGGTGTTTGGAACATTCTGGAGCAAAAAGATGGATTTGTGCACATAATGGATGCAAATTGGCATATGCAGATGCATAATCCGGCATAAGGGTCAAAAGTTTACCAATGATTGAAGATGTTCCCGTTGATGGATTGAGCTGAAATTTTGACACAAGATATCCACGTGAGTTAGCTTTCATATGAAAGTGGTTTTAGGTCAATCCATTGGAGAAATAAAAAGTTATGGCGGTTTTACTGAAGACTGGTCAAGCTGTCTCGCAGAAGAAGCATGTGCAGAAACTTACGTAAAAAGAGATCGATCGATCCGTCTATGGATCAATCGATCCGTGCACCCGAGTATCACTAATAATCATCCAAAATTACAATTTTTCCCTCAAGACTCATCAAGACTTTTCCTTATTGGTTTTATTTCATTTTTTCCTTGTTTTTAGCACTATAAAAGCCTTAGGCTAGGGTTTATTTTTGAGACATGGCTTAATCTTATTTCTTGAGAGTTTTTATAAAGAGACGGATTCCAAGCTTTTGGAGAAGAATTATGAACTCTGTTCTTTTTAATATATTGATTTGGTTTTTGAATGTGTTCTTCTCTAATTATGATTTGTGTTTGCTTTTCTATATCTGAGTAGTTCACTTGTTAGGTTTTAGAGATTTCCCAGGAAAAACAGGTTTTGATAGTTAGGGTTTGATGTTAATGGATTTAATTTGTTAGGTTCTTAGTCTAGATTTGTTATCATTGCTTAAATTAGCTTGATCACCTAGTTCATGATTTTAGGTTAATAAATACAAAGGGATTTGGTTTATTTAATCTGACCTAGTCTAGATGAATAAGTGTCTCTGCTTGCGGGAGTATTGTCTTTGATGCTTATGAATATATCGAATCTGTAACCACTGGATGATTTAATTGTCTAATTTAGAAATCTAAGATTTCGGGAGAAGTTTAGTCTTTATTTCTAGCAATTCTATCATAGGGATCTAATTCTTCGGGAGGAGATTAGTCTATTGTCGTCTTTTGAGTTGAGAAATATTTTCATTTGTTAATCCTATTTTTCAACTTGAACTTCAGACCTGAATACCTGTGGAATTTCCCTAATGCCTAGCGTTTTCGTTATTTTTTTTCAACTGTCTTTATTTTATCGTTATTACTAAACAACCATGTTTTTATTACTGTCTTAGCTAGAATCGAGACTTAACTGAAAGTCGTACTGTCTGGTCTCTATGGAATTCGACCCTTTACTATACTATAGTGATATGTTCTTTGTAGTATAGTTTTAGGAATTAAAACCTGAACCTATCAGACTTTTGGCGCCGTTGCCGGGGACCAACACAATGCCTTTTAAGTTTTCTTTATAGTCTAGTCTAAGATATTTCCTTTTATCTTATTTTTATTATTATTATTATTTTATTATAGGTTATGGCCATGGATTGGCTACATGAGCAGGAGAACACATTCGAAGACAACATTCAGGATGAGGAGAAACCATTTGATGAGAACGTGCTTACCCCGGAACATAAGCTAGAGTTGGATTATCTTGAAAAAGAATATCCAACACAGCCAAAGAAAGTTATAGCTGAGTTTCTTAGACTAAACATTCTCTCACACCGAGAAGCACCTGAAGGAAGAAATCTCACACGTGAAGAAATCAAGTTAGCTGAAAAACTTGTAGAGGTAATCTATTGGGTTCCACCAAGCCAACTATAAGGAATATTTGAGTTTAACTCTGAATTTAATGATTATGAATTATGTCACATGCCTAGCATT
>OVBE01013889.1:0-12391 GCA_900406425.1 Iberis pinnata | reverse complement strand
CAATTTTATAAAACATATTTTTCAAGTTTATAATTCTCTCTTTTCAAATAATTATCACTTTCCTCACATAGTTTTTTCTTACTGTTACTCATCATAGAATCAATCAAAACAAACCGTTGTTAAATAACACATGTTTAACAAAAATGTAGAACTCTAGAAAAATTAAATTATTTTTGCTCATTATAGAGGAATTCTTCGAAACACCGTCAAAAGAAGTTTAAATTTCAAAACTACCATATACTTCCAAAAGTTTCAAAAACACCACACTCTCAAATGTTCCGAGAATACCACAAACATAAAAAGTGAATTTTAAGGGTTTAAAATTTAAAATTTTGGATCTAGGTTCACTAAATAAAGTTTATGGTTTATTTTTTAAGGAGGTATGATTCGATTTTGAGGTTTTAGAGTTTAAATTTAAAGTTTTAAAGCTATTTCAAATTTTGTGGTATTTTTTGAACAAAAATATTTTTGTGTTATTTTTGAAAAATAGGTATTTTTGAAAATTTTGGAAATGTATGATATTTTTGGAATAAAGATAGTTTTTTGTGGTGTTTTTAAGAATATCCGTTCATTTTAATATTCTTTAATATTTTTTTGGCTAAAATATATTTACTTCTTTTTGTATTTTGTTTGTTGAATGTGTCAGAAATTTACACAAAAAGAGGAGTATAATATGAAAAGGAAATGTCAAGAACCATCACTTTTATCATCATTCTCTTTGCTAAACAACTCACAACCACACATACACACACCCAACAAAATAAGCAAATAATGCATGTTCATTGAGAAAGAGTTCCACGATGATTCCTTCATGCTAGCTAAAAGCTTCTTTATTACACTAAGATACATGTATCATGTAAATAGAAATATAAATTCATGATCTCCATGATCCATTCTCATAAAGATACCAACATTTCATTTCTTCTTTTTTTATGGGGAATTTTTTTTGTTAAGTGGATCGTCATTTCTATATTATTTTCACTGGAATTTGAATTTATGTAGTTGTGAAACTTCGCATCATAGACAGAATCAGACCATGAGTTAAAACTATTCTAATCCAAATAAAAATAGTATCCTTTGTTGTCTTAAAAAAATTAGTCCTACACAAAAAAATCACCATAGAATCGTGTCAATTAATTTTGGATTCTAAGTTCAAGTTTCTTTTGCTCGCTCTTCATCTTGAGCGAGACCTGATTATAAAGATTGATCATAAATCGTATCTTATTGATCTAATTGTAACAGTCGAAAATTTTAATACATCTCCAAAGTAACTATTTTTGTTAAATAGTTTATTCACCGAATTTTTAAATAAATTTAAAGTATAATACTAATAAAAACAATTCATGGTATGTAGAGATTCTTTTCTTATAGCACATGAAATAAAAATTGAGGATTACCAACCCACTCACTCATATCGATGATCACTCCAAACAAAGTTTCAATTATCTCTTTTGGGTCCTTCACTCATAAGTCAACTCTCATATCTTCCCCCTATAAATACCCTACAAATCCTCCTAATCTCTCTACTATACACACAACAACAATAAAAACAAAACATATCCTCTCTTTAAGTGATCTAGAATGGAGCATGAGGAAATTCCATCAATGCCTTCGACGCCGGCGACAACACCGGGGACACCAGGAGCACCACTGTTTGGAGGATTTGAAGGGAGGAGGAATGGTGGTGGTGGGGGTAAATACACACCAAAGTCACTATTAAAAAGTTGCAAATGTTTTAGTGTTGATAATGAATGGGCTCTTGAAGATGGAAGACTTCCTCCTGTCTCTTGCTCTCTTCCTCCTCCCAATGTTTCTCTCTACCGTAAGGTACATATACACACATTCTCGTTACATTTACATTTATACATCTCCATGTAGCATTACATAAAATTAATTTTTATAATTTATATAGTCACCATCTAGAAATAAAAAATATGAAGAAATAGTTTAGTGGTTATCATCTACGTTTTTTTCAATCTTAAATATGGTTCGAACATGACCACTCATTTTATTAATGCAATTTTTTTATTTATTGGAATTTATGTTATTAGACCGATCCATTATAGTTCAAATATCAAATATTGAAAAGAAAAAAAAAAAGAAAGAATAATCGTATCTAAAGTTATATATTTTACATAAAAGAAGGACCACAAGAGTGTTTATGTTTTACTTAGTCTTGAGATTAACTTTGAGTATAATACTAGATATGTATGTATACGATTTAAAGATTGCAATATCAAAAATTAATAAATGAACTAAATTTGAAAAAGTGATCTTGGTCTAATGGCATTCATAAGTTCACATGAGTCATTCATGATTGAGTTCCCGCGTCTATAATAATGTAGAAATTAGCTATTGGACCGACATGTTGTGCTCCAAATATTGACACAAAAACTGATTTATAATTTGGATTTAAAAGAAGAAAAAAAACAACAAATTAGTGTTTGTTTTATTTAGACTCAAGACCAATTGTAAATATAAAATATTCAATGTTTATGTGTACAGTTGGGTGCAGAGTTTGTGGGGACATTGATACTAATCTTCGCCGGAACAGCTACGGCGATTGTGAATCAGAAGACAAATGGAGAAGTGACACTTTTAGGCTGCGCCGCCGCGGCTGGCCTGGCGGTTATGATAGTGATTTTGTCGACTGGTCATATCTCCGGTGCACATCTCAATCCGGCTGTTACCATTGCCTTTGCTGCTCTTAAACACTTCCCTTGGAAACATGTTAGTACTTTTTATTTATTTATTTTATCTTTAATTATTATAATAGACAATACAAATCTATCCATTTTTGGATGTTTCTAAAGACCCACATGAAAATAATTGTAGACATGCACATGCACCATATATAACGATTTATTATGAATAAAATGTTAATATAATGGATTATCAAAAAGTACAAAAAATAAATAAATTGTAAAGCGATTTTTAATGCAATATTATTGATGCTCTTTTGGTCTTTAGCAAATAATAAAATGTTCTGACAGTATGTAAAATTAATTGAAATTCTCAAAAATACCACTTTTTTAAATTCAGATAAAAAAATATCTCACTCAATTATTACATTTATATTTTTTAATAAAAATTATAAATTCAAGATAGTTATAAAATTTTCAATTTAAACTCTAAACTTCTAAAATTAAACTTAAAATTCTTTCAAAAATAAATCATAATATCTAATTAATGAATCCAAAACCAACAATTTAAATTCTAAATTTCAAAAATCAACTTTTATATTTATAATTTTTTTGGAACAAAAATATTTTAATGATATTTTTAGAATAACCAAATATATATATTTGTTTTTTGCTAAAAATTATTTGTGCAACGTATAATATACTTGTTTTTTATAAAGATAATATATTTGTGTTATAAATTAGTTTTGATGATTCATGGAATTCTTCTAATATTAATGAAGGTACCAGTGTATATCGGAGCTCAGATTATGGCGTCAGTATGTGCGGCGTTTGCACTAAAAGCAGCATTAGAACCAACGATGAGCGGCGGCGTAACGGTGCCTACGGTGGCTCTAAGCCAAGCTTTCGCCTTGGAGTTTATAATCAGTTTCAACCTTATGTTCGTAGTCACTGCCGTAGCCACCGACACTAGAGCCGTAAATTACAAAACAACAAACTTTGTTTATAGAAAACAAAACATGATTTGATCGTGTCTGAAAATGATTAACAGGTGGGAGAGTTGGCGGGAATTGCGGTAGGAGCAACGGTCATGGTTAACATACTCATTGCTGGGTAATCATTCTTCATCCGATCTTAATTTCTTTCTTTCAGATTTTTGTTTAGACCCAAATGATAGTGAATATGATTTGTCATGTTTGGTCTAAATTAGGAATCAACTCATCTAACGTGCAAACTTAAATTACTGTGGTCAAAATTGGTATCACACATTAGTCCATTCAAAAATTCTATAAAATAAATTATTTGATGGTATCACTTAACATAATTAGATATAACTTTTTTTTTGTTAGTATGTATAAGGTATTTCTAACTGTAAAAACAAATTACATGCAATATTTATAGTTCCCGAAATTTCATGACGATCACTCTTCCTAAAAAAAAATTAAGGATTCAAACTTATATAGTAAAAGAGAAGACTTTTTTAAAAGAAACTTTTAATTTGTAATAAATTATATCATATGCCATTACCAAATTTTTTTCACATATAAATTAAGAATTCGTTTTTTATTTAATTTTAATATACCAAAATTATTTTTAGTTTCTTTTCTAAGAAAATATAGTTTTTAAAAAACTTTGAATCTTATCTAACATGTATTTTTAAACAGCTATAAATTAAGTTTACAATGAAATAATAATATATTTATTATGTTTTACATATATAATTATACATTTTCTGTTATATCATCACAATTTTAATTTGTTATTTAGATACTTATATTTGTTGACAAATTTCATAATTATTATTTAAAAATTTATGTTACGATATGTAAAATTTAAGATACTACCATAATTTTCAAATTGTATTTTATAACATATTCCCGCGCGCGATATCATATAGTTTTTATTAAAAATAAAGTTATAGAATATAAGTTTTTCCCCGAAAGTATCATCATAAAAAAATTTCTTATAATAATATCACTAGAAACCATTTTTAAAAATAACAGAAAATATTAAAATAATTGTAAGAGCTTAAAATTTACATTTTTGGGTTTGAGTTTATTATTTTGAATTTAAATTTTACTTTTTAGGATTTTTTGTTATTAGTATTTTGAATTTAAAATTTACTCTTAGGATTTGTCATTTGAGTCTAGATTTTAAATTTTATGATTTTTCTTATAAAAAATATAACTCTTAGTGGGTAGTTAGAAAAATAAAGCTTGTAATGTGACGATATTTTTCTTCAAATACTTAAAAATATGGTATTTGCAAAATAAAATAAAAGTATTATTTATTTTCTTATATACTTATTATTACACTGATCATTATTATATGTGTTATGAAACAGACCTTCAACTTGTGCATCAATGAATCCTGTAAGAACACTTGGTCCAGCCATTGCAGCTAACAATTACAAAGCTATTTGGGTTTACCTTACTGCTCCAGTTCTTGGAGCTTTAATTGGAGCAGGAACTTACACAATTGTCAAACTACCAGAAGAAGATGAAGCACCTAAAGAGAAGAGAAGTTTCAGAAGATAAATCAAACTATTAAATAAAGAAAATCTCTTTTGCTTTGTTTGGATATCACATATAATCTCTGAAAGCAAATGATTTGCATTAGTGTTGTATCAATTGCTTGGTTTAGTCGTTAAGATTGTAAAGGGATTTATTTTTACAAATTTCAAATATATATATGTTTGTCTATTAACAACTTTTGCCACTGGTACGAATTAGTACTATATGGGTCCAACTTGTAAACTTTAAGATTAAGCCCATTTCTTGATAACATAGCATCAAAGGCATGGGCTTCTAAGTTTGTTTCATTGCTTGTAAGGGTAGAGATAGAGTTTAGACATTCAGGTTTTTAGGTAGGTTTAGGTTTTTTTTTGGTCGTAGATTAAAAACAAAAGAGGATTACAAGTACAGAAACAATTACGTAAGAAAAAAGATAAGACCAAAAGCTAAGTCGGCGGAAGAATACAAATCTCCGAAAACAAAACAAACATAAATAAAGCAAACCAAACCGAAGAAAGGGAATACACAATTACCCCAAATTTTAATCGGGAGGGTCTAAATGTCACATAGAAAATATAGGAACGCGAAGCCCGACTACTCCCAAGCTTCTGAGAGTAATGGCGAAGGAGAAACACTTCAAAGTCCATCCAAAACCAGAGAGAGCGAACGCCAACCTAAATTGAGCGAAATAGTAACAGACCACTAAAAGCAGTCTTCCAAAGCTCAATTGCCAATCTTCATCATAGAATAGAAAATGAAGCCACACCATAAAATTAAAGCCATCTAACGACCACAACCCGATCAAACCCAAAGCCTTTAAAAACTTTTAATATCGAGTAAGTTATTTGATATTAAAGGTTTTTAAGTTATTTGAGTAAGTGTGTTTAATATATATTTAAAAACTTTTGAAAAATCAGATCGGTTCGAGTTGAAAATATTTCGGGTCGATTTGATTCGGGTAATTAAAATGAACAAATTATGTCCGATTTTGGTTACGATATGAATTATTTGTATTATTCGAAAAACAAATAATGTAAAAAAATTCACTAATGAAATAGAAAGTGTGAAATGTATGCAAAATAAAATAAAAAATAACATGAAAAGTTAAACTTTAAGTCCTTAAAAATACATAAAAAGACAATATTTGATTTATCTTGAGTTATTTAAAATATAAACATGATTAATTCTTTTGGGTATGTATTTATATTTATATTAATCTAAAAAGTAACTATCTTGAATTATTTTTGATGTTTTTGTTTTATTGTCAAGTTTGGTAACCCACAAAAAAAATTGCAAATGCTCTACAAATAAACATGACAATCTCAATTTTGACGAAATTAGGACGTTATATCATTCATGGACATTCTTTTTTCTTAAAAAAAATGTTTATAACTAGAGATTTACCTGTCCTATAGGCGAGTCAGTATAAATAATAGGAATAAAAATTATTATAAAAAATATTGCAACTTTAACATTATTAGATTTTTAGCTACAAATAATTAACTGATATAACTATAAAAAATTGATGAAAAGTGGGACGTAATTTTGTAAGAAATTAATAATTATTAATAACAATTGTAATGATTTATCTTCTATTTTTTACTTTTTTTTATGTATCTTTTAAATTGTATCAAAAATTAGTGAAACTGCTCTTGAACAAACTCTTTAGTATGTATTTTTGAGTAGTTGACATTTCCTAGCTTGTTTTTCTATTTTATTTATTAGAGATGACTATTCAATATGATATAACTTTCATAATTTTTTATTATTATGACATGATTTATATAATAATTTAATACATCTAAGTTTTTGAACCATGATAAATAAATCATATAAATCATATTTATTCATGCATCTTTTTGAACGTTGAATAAGAAGTTGTGATTTAATTTTTTCATAGTCACACCATTCAAAATATTTTGTTTATAATCTTGTAAATTATATTTTAATACTTAGTTTGTTGGTAAATTTTAGTTTATAATTTATATCCATATTGTTTTATTATAACCTCAAGTAGTTATAAAAAACTCTTAAAATGAACATGATTTTTTTCTACCGGTGAGTAGACTTTATTTTTTGTTTAGTTTTGTGATATAGTAGAAAAAAATATATTACTTTTCATACTTTTCATAATTATCTATTTATATAAATGTGCAGTATGTAGTCAATATGTTTTTAGAAAATTAATTAAAAGCTTATGTAAATTATAACTTAAATACATGAAGATGATGATGTGGCTTATGGAGGGGAGAACAAAATCTAACTTAATACTCCCTCCTTTTTTGAAAGAGTGTCGTTTTAGCTTTAATTTTTTGTTACAAAAAGAATGTCATTTTAAGTTTTTTATGCAGAATTTAAATGAGTTTGAGTTTTCTGGCCAATAAAAAAATGCAGTACTTTTTTCTATTGGTTGATTTAGAATACTTAATGCAATTTTTATAGAAATCTGAAATTTCTAAATATATATGAAAAATATAAAGTGACACACTTTCAAGATCAGAGGGAATATATAGATAAAAAAATTATTATGACATGATTATACTCTATAATATAATTTTCATAAACATTTTATTATGACATGATACATAGAATAATTTGATACATGTAAATTTTTGAACCATGAAAAATAAATTATACACGACCTATATTTATATATATATATATATATATATATACATTTTTGAAAGTTGAATAAAAATTTGTGCTTTTAATTTTTCCATAGACACACTATTCAAAAATATCGTTTATATAATATTTTTAACTATATTTTAATACATAGTGTGTTGGTAAATTTTAGTTTATAATTTATGGTCATTGTTTTATTAAAACTTCGAATACTTTAAAAAAATACTCTTGAAATTAAAATGATTGTTTTTTATTGGGGAGTAGACTTTTGTAGTTTTGTGATATAGTGGAAGGGAAGACATGACTTTTCATATTTGATGTATAATTGTAGTTAATATGTTTTAGAAATTAATTAACAAAATTATGAAAAAAACTTAAATACATGTAGATGATGATGATGGCCCAAAGGAGGAGAGAGCAAAATCTATTTTTATATATAGACTAGTGGTTGAGCCCGCCTTTGGGCAGGTTTTATATATATTGTTAATTATTTTATTCAGAAAAATTCACATAAATACTTGTGTATAGTTTTGTTATGTTTTTAATGTGTTTTTGTATTTATAACTTTCGACGTTGTTCTTTTTTCGTTTTCCATTTTTTTATTACATACTATTTAAAACTATTTTTGTCCATATAATTATAATCTTTATTAAATCCAACTTTTAGTGATAAAAATTATTTTAAAATTAAAAATTAAAATATTTTCCTTCTTTTTTCTCTATAATCATCATTTTTCTCTCTCGTTTTCTTTGCAAATATTATCTTTTCTCTTTAACATGTGCAAAAAATTTTGTTTTGTAAAGTTCTCGTGGCTACTCTAACTAATTGTCATGTCGTTGAATTTGATTCTTAGCTAGATCGAGTTTCATGTATTGTTTTAATGATTTAGATTTTCTCTCATTTCAATTTTGCATAGTGTATACAATGAGTTCATTTAGTTTTTCTTCTTCCCGAAGGACCTTTGTTTTTGTGTTCTTTAGAACTACAATTGATAAAATTCAAAATAATTCAACATGTTACACAACATCTAGGTATAGAAACATAATTTGGATTTCTTATTTCATATTAATTTCTCTAATATATTTTGAATCTTCTTTTTAGTTACTATTATTTGAGTTTCCTTGTAATATGTACAAATATTTTTACTTTAAATAGCAATTTGGAAACAAAACTCGGTATGATAATGAATAAAATAAATTAATATAATCTTTCGAAAGATTAATAGCTTTTTTGGGACATTTCATAGAATTTTGGTTTATAGGTGAATGAGTTCAACTTAATTTGTAGGATTAATACTGATCTGTTAAAGTTCTGTGGGAGTATTTTAAATATAACATGAAGATGTTAACTTTCAATTGACATAGTATGAAAAATAAACAGAAAAATATAACCAAATACAAAATAAAAATCATTATTATATATAAAAACAGAATATATATTGTGGTTCAGATATCTATATATATAATCTCTCTTTCTCATTTTCCATCAACATGACATATTTAATATATACTATATTTCTAACCAGTCTAAAAAACATTATTATATTCTTTTGTTTATATTTGTGTAACCATCATTTTGCCTTATTAAATTGTATAGTAGGACTTCACTTATTCTTTTTCTCAAATATTGACATATAAATATTATTGTTTTTGAGTAAAATCAATTTATCTCTAGTAACATGCATTATCATATATCGAATGTTAGTATTCTTTGGATAAAAGTATTCTTACCTAAATTATTGAACATCAATGCGCATCAAATTATCTTATTTTTTTCTTATAGTTCACTTGTAATTAATTTGTGTATATAAAAAATATATTTCCATAATATTGATTTTTTATTGTAGTTTTTATAGTTAAGCTAGACCTAGAGAAAATAAAAATAAACAGTTAATTAAAATAATTTATATATTTATTTTGAAATAGTTCTATGGTAAATGTATATCATATCGTTTATTTATTTAGATATATATACATATATGTGATTAATTAAATTTTAAATATATAGATTTTGTTTTATTTGGCTAAAAATTTACCATTAATTTAATTTTATGTTCAATAAAAATAAGAAAATGAGACTAACGTACATTAATTTATATATTAACAAAAATAAAAAATTAAATGTCTATAATTGTATTTAAAGGACTTAACAAATCATTGGATAATGACTATTATAATTTTATATCATAATTTTTTTGTAAGACTTGTTAATCTAAAATAGATCTTTTATATTTTCTATATCTATGCAATCTCAAATATTATACTTCTTTTGGTTAGCAACAACTGAAAAAGAAATGTCTTTTCAAATTATAGAGAAAATTGTTGGATTAGTTGTCAAGGAAAGACTTTGATTTTTTTAGGTGAGTGATTTAAGTTTTTGAGTTTGATGAAAAAGGATGGAAAAATATAATTAATGGAGAATAGTAACCTGTTAAAATTTCAAAACATGTAAAATAAGATGATACTTTATAAAGATTTGTAGCTTAAACCAAGAAGCAATTCGTTTAGCTTTCAATGGTATGAGCTAAACATATGTTGCCTCCCATCATTCTCTTTGGCTTTAAGGTTTTTTTTATCTCAATATCTATCTGTTCATCCTTTTTTTGGTGGTGATTGGTCCTAGTTCTGATTTTCTGAAACGATGTAACACATTTTCATCTATATGAATTATTTAGATGAAAAAGAATAAGAGGGCCATATATTTTTGGTGTGAAGATTGGACCGACAAGGTAATCTAGGAGGACACCTACTGTCGAATCTGATTAGACAAAGCAAAAATAAAAACAAAAATGCATCACTTCACAAGCCACTACCAGGAAAGCTAAAAATTGTACTTTTGAAATGAAAGCTAGTTGGTTTCTTTTGTCCATTAGATTTTTGTTTCGATATTATAAGAAACCAATAATACATGTTTGCAAAGAATTCCTCCGTTTTAAAATTATTGTCATTTTAGTTATTATTTTTTGTTCCAAAATGAACGTTGTTTTAGGTTTTAATAAGTTTGATTTTTCCAGATCTATAGAATCATTACTGAACTTTTTTTATCACATTAATATATGGGCCACAACTCGCCGCCCTAGTAGCCAAACTCCATAAATAGGAAAAAATGCACTCGTTCTGCAAGTGGCCAGATTCGAACTTTGGTCTGGTAACAAGGCAACAACGGTGACACAACCACTATACCACTTGATTCTTGTTATAAAACTTAGTTTATTGGTTGATTTAGAATATTTAATGTTATTTTTTTGAAAAACATAAATTTTTAATTCGTGTTAAATATCTGAAATGATAATATCAAAAAAACGGAGGGAGTATATTTTTTTAAATAAAAATTTATTACGAAAACCCTAGAGATAGGGAGTTGTTACAATGCAGCCGCCATGTGTGGTAAGATATATCAATTTGATGTATTAAGGCTATAAATGATGACAGTCTAGGTGCGGATTTCAAAATGCTTTTGCAAAACTGTAATATTTTCTCCATTCACAATTTTTATTAGAATATTTGCGGTTTTTAAAAAAATTGTTTTGTCACGACTTTCAAGATAAATAGTGAGCAAATAGTAAAAACATACTATAATTTGTATATCTCCAGTTATGCAATGTTATAAATTAATAATGCATCTTATTGTTTTTATAAAAACAAATTAATGTCATTAATCGACAAAATATACATGTAACTAATGTTTAGACATTATATAATTAAAAATTATTTGAATGAATATAAATATCTATTATCTGGATAATCATGTGTAATAAGAACCGAATCAAAATTTTAAAAACAAAATTGAACTACATAAACTAACCGAACTTCACCAAAAATAATGAATGTTTTTTATTAAAATTACAAATAATACACTTACATATTTTGAAATTACCCAGTATTAGCTAGAAAAAAATATTTTTATTTTTATATTCAAATTACCTAAAATTCAAAAAAACCGTACCGAACCAAATAATTGAACGCTCAAGTCTATACAATGCAGAAAATTATAAAAACTAAGAATATCTATGTGTTTATAGATCTATAATTTAATTTTTTTTTTAATTTATTTGTCTTCAAAAATACCAAAAAATTAAAAATAAACTTGGAACATTTAAATCCTAAACCTCCAAAAATGTTAAACACTATTATTTTCTAAACTAAACCCAAATTCAAAAATTTATTATCAAAAATAAATTTTGCACTGCATGTGATTTTTGTTACCATTCAAAAACAAATATGCACCGCTTATCTTATACAAACCGCACTTGTCCCGCTTTCCTCACGAACCACACTTGTACTACACCATCCCACTAATTTTTTTATCTGCACCGTTTAATCCGTTGTTACTATCCGAATCCTAAAACTTGCTATCTTGATTTGCCATAGGAAGACACACCATGTTTGGATGGACTTTAGTTTCCATCATCCGACATGATCGTTTGAAGTTTGAAAAGTTTATTCTGAGCTTAATTATTATTCTCATCGTTAATTTTGCTTTGCATCCATTTTTTTTTTAACACAAATAGTTATTAGATTAATATGACTGTGAAATTACATTGTCTTCCAGTAATAATTGGTCGATTACAAAAGGAACATTAGTAAATGAAACAAACAAAGATGCATTAGA
>OVBE01013888.1:0-12392 GCA_900406425.1 Iberis pinnata | reverse complement strand
CAACAAGAACACAAACCCAGAAATGAAGAACAGCAACGAAAAAGCAAACTTAAAACAAAAACTTAAAACTTAAAACGAAAATCAAGATGCAAAAACTGAAGAACAACATAAATCTAAGCAAGGAAACAAAGTAAAAACAGAAGATTAACTTAAAACTTAAAAGAAATCTGGTTTTTACACCAAGAAGATGAAGAACAAACTAGGAAATGAAAAACCTAAGACAAAAACTAAAAAGGAAAGAAAAACTAAGCTTGTCACAAATGGAGGCGAATTAGGGATTTTATAGCGTTCAGAGAAAAACCCTGATTCGCACTACAGAAAAAATGCTAATCATTGTCTTGGATCTTGGGCCTTGATTCAGGNTTTCCTTTGAGTTGGTGAGTACACGATCGATCTTGGGCTGAAGATGCTTGCTTGGGATCGATCCAGCTGAGATGCATCCAAAGTGCGTCTGAGGTTGGAATCGATCCCGGCATTGAGTGCCTGAGATAGATCTAGCTGAGATGCGTCCAAAGTATGTTTGAGGTTGGGATGCATCCAAAGTGCGTCTGAGGTTGGGATGCATCCAAAGTGCGTCTGAGGTTGGGATCGATCCCGACATTGAGTGCCTGAGATAGATCCAGCTGAGATGCGTCCAAAGTGTGTCTGAGGCTGGGATCTATCTCATATGTTTCCTTCTTAGTCCTGCTTCATCTTCGTGCACTTCCTTAGCTTCGTTTGAGATTTCATCAGGAACGCTGAAAGAGTGAAAGGGGGATCGATCCTGTTTCGTTGCCGATCTGCCTGAGATCGATCTGGTTTCGTTGCGGGATCGATCTAGAGTGTTGTTGGGATCGATCTGCATAGTGTTGAGATCGATCCCGAAGGTGCTGAGTGGGATCGATCCTATTTCGTTGCCGGATTGCCTGAGATCTTGCATTGAGTTGGGATCGATCCTGCAGGTGCTCAGAGGTAAGTTCAGTCCATTCCAATGTTGAGTGCTGAGTGCTGAGTGATGAGTGTTGAGTGCTGAGTGCTGAGTGCTGAGTGCTGAGTGTTAAGTGCTGAGTGCTGAGTCCATTCGACGTCAAGTGTTGTTTTTCTGAAATTTCTCAAATCCTTCCCAAAAACACCTGAAAGTCCTGCAAAACCTCCAAAATGCGTGCATATGTAAATTCTAATGCAAAAGTCCTAGAAACATTAAACTTAGTAAAATCGACCATAAATGTGATGTATGCACGCTTTTAGACCTTAGAATCAATGCTAATTGATAAGTAAAAACCATGAAAATTCAGAGTCATCAACGACTTTGCCGCCTTTATATTAGTATCTAAGACGATTTAACCGCTATATATATTATTAACTCGGTCGAAAATGCCGCTTTATACTGTTATAAATGGAGGCTCAGCCACCTGTATATAAATCTTTGATTTAAATATACTGTTTAATTAAATCGATGTCTGTTAATTTTTCATATTGTTTTTTCGTTTTATATTTTTAACAATCATAAATTTAATTAAAATTTCATATTAATCTTTAATTCTAGAATATCTCAAACGGTCACAAAGAAAAAGTTTCAAAATATTTTAACTTTTGTAGCGATTATGAACAATGTTTTCAATATATAAATACACTATCGTTGCACTCATTTTATCTCATCAAAAAATTTATTTTCTATCAAATTATTTCTTAATAAATTCCTCAAAATTGTTTAATTTTTAGAAATTTTTTTGTTGAATGTTAATCATTATATTTTTCATGATTATTGTTTCTATTTACGATTCTTTTATTGGGGATTTATCACAGAGAAAATATTGGGAATATTATTTTGATTGTATTCATTGTATTTCTTTTTATTGTTGTTGTAATGACTAATGTAAAATATTTAAACTAAAGCATTCTAATAAAAATTTTATTATTTTCTTTTAGATACAAATGACTAAGTGAGAAATTTCAATTTCTGGCACTCGATATTACTCGAGCCAATTACACGTCTTGGACAACTAATGTCGATTTAAAATTGGAATATGGGTTTATCTGAAACCATAAAAGAGAAAAATAATTTGACTGATCAAGAAAAGACTACATCGATGATTTTCTTCGGAAACACCTAGATGAAAGCATAATATATGAATGTGCTTATATAAGAGATCCCCAAGAGCTCTTGAAGTCTCTGAAAGATCGCTTCATTCATCAGACACTTCCACTTGCTAGGGAAGAATGGAAAAATCTAAGGTTCCAAGACTTCGATAAAGTCGTGAAGTATAATTTATCCACGTTGAGAATTGTAGCAAAATTGAGGTGTTATATAGAAACTATAACTGAAGCTTGAAAAGACTTACACAATGTTCCATAAAAGTCATTTTACCCTGCAACAACATTATTTGATGTGTGGTTATACCAAATTTTCATATTTGATTACGGCGTTGTTAATAACGGAGAAAAACAAGGAACTCCTCTTTAAGAATCATATGAACCTACTAGATCTAAATCATTTCCCGAACTAAATTTTATAGAACACTTCAAGGGTATAGTATTCCTCAATGATGCTGTTGATTTTGTCGATAATTTCGATGAGGCTACCCACATTGATAATCGAGTTGCCTGTAACGAGACTAACGAATAGCCTCCAATATGCCATTAATAATTTCTATGTATTTCAACCGTTTGTTTTAATAATGTTGTTTTCAAAAGTTCGATGTTTAACTATTGTAATACTTTTTTTATGTGTTTCTTTTTTTGTTAACTAGTAATATAGATGATTCTTGTTTTTAGGTACATTTTTTTTATGTGTTATAAGTCTTTAAAAAGTTTGACAATTTGATGAATTTATATTTGAAAATTTAAGTAATGATATGTTAATTTTTAAATATTATTTTTATGCTATATTTTTTAAAATTGTTTGACACTTGTCAAAATTTATATTAAATATTAAGTTAATTAATATGACACGTGTGGGTTATAATATTGATACGTTCAGTTTATATAACAATAATTTTTACAAAAAAATAATAATAATAAAAGTAGATGAATTATAGGTTTTGGGGTCGGGCTTGCAAAGCGTACGGAAACATAGAACGGATCTTAAGCGAACATTGGCGAACCCACTTGTTGAATAGTGGGTTCAATTGAACCCACATAAATTTAAAATCTTGTTTGAGTTATATAGCTTTTCCTAAGTTTAAATCAAGTTATTTGTATTATGACACCACATGTTTTTTCATTTGTGTCCCAATGCAAATAATATGACCCAAACGTTAGCCCATTTATTTTATTCTTTGTGATTATTTTCAATCATTTTTGCTACAAAAAAAGAGGTTACAGCCTAATATTTAATAAAAATATATATTCTCCAGATTTATAGAAAAACTTAAAGTCCAATAATTTAGCCTTCTAAATTAACTTAGTTAATATAAACTTCAAATCATCATGTCATTGTTCTCGGTTTTATCATAAACCAAATTTGCATCAAACTTTCTTTTTATTTCCACTTGTTTTATGTGAATCTAATTTAGTTAATTTTATATTCTATATTTATATTTATATGCTAAATATTTTAATTATGTATATCTTTAACTGAAATAAATGGTTAATTTCTTTCTAATTACACAAAATTCTTTTTAGATTTGACAATTTTGTATTTAGTTTTCATTTTATGATTATAAATTCACCTAAGTAGAATTGATTGTGTTTGATTGTGTACTCATATTTAGAATTGATTAGTGTGAGTTTTTTTCTCTCTAGAATAATAAATTACAAATAATATAAAGATAAGATGCATTCTTGACTATTATAAATAAGAACCGGTCGTAGGATATTTTTTGTAAAAAATTTTTATTTTTCATTCATATTTTTATATAATTATATTTTTAAAATTATGTTTTGAACCCAATAAAAAAAATTTCTGGGTTTGCCATTATAAGCGAACATACATGAAGTTGTGCATAAGTAATATGCACATGTCTTTTAACGTAGATTTGACCTTTTACGTCACCAGCATCTTCCAACATTCGAGTCATATGAGCTATTTCATATTAAAATACATTATCAAAGTTTCATCTTGACGTCATTGCCCTGCTGGATTCAATAGAAAGCGTGTAAAGATACGAAAATTTGTATCATACCGCATTTACAATTCGAGTCGTATGAGCTATTTCATATTACAATTCATTATCAAAGTTTCATCTTGACGTCATTGCCCTGCTGGATGCAATAGAAAGCTGTCAAGAAACCTAACTTGAATAAAGGTTTTCTTAATTATTTAGACAATCGACAATCACCTTATATAGTACAATGATAGAGCACTAATCACAAGCTAATTACAACGTAAGTAATATAAATGGGCTTAGTAGCCCAATACCCCCTCTCAAGGTGGAGTGTGGAGGTTACACACACCCAACTTGCCTAGAAAATCTTCGAACTCGCGCCGACCAAGTGCCTTTGTCATGATATCCGCTAGTTGTGTCTTTGTGGAGACGTGTTGAGTCTTGATCTTGCCACGAACAATTTCGTCTCTGATAAAATGACAATCAAGGCCCACATGCTTTGTTCTTGCGTGATAAACCGGGTTTGCAGCGAGGTTTATAGCTGAGAGACTATCGGAGTTAAGCATAGTAGGAGAAGAGCAAGAAATACCGAGACATGGAAGGAGATCACGAAGCCATAGTATTTCTGATACAGTGTCTGCCATAGCGCGGTATTCCGCTTCGGCGGAGGAGCGAGAAACAACATCATGTTTGCGGGTTTTCCAAGAGATTGGCGATCCACCTAATTGAATGAACCAACCGGTAAGTGAGCGTCTTGTCAATGGACATGCTGCCCAGTCGGAGTCGGACCAGGCCGTGAGTGTGAGCTCTGTATTTGGCCGTAACAATATACCTTGGCCCGGGCTATTTTTGAGATAGCAAACGACTCGGAGAGCTGCTGTCCAATGTTCTTCCTTGGGCTTGCTCATGAACTGTGATAGGATGTGTATAGAGTAGGATAGTTCTGGCCTTGTAACGCCGAGATAAATGAGACGGCCAACTAACCGACGATAGGGAGTCGGATCAGCGAGGTCACAGCCTTTGGCGAGAGCTAACCTATGGTTCTGTTGCAAAGGAAACGAAACAGGCTTTACTCCCATCAGCCCAGTTTCGTTGATGATGTCGAGAGCATACTTACGCTGACAGAGATATAAACCAGCCGGACTTCGAGCAACTTCTATTCCCAAGAAATAACGAAGAGGTCCGAGATCTTTCATATGAAACCATGTATGCAAATAATCTTTGAATGTGGCAATCGCAGAACTATCATTTCCAGTTATCACGAGATCGTCGACATACACAAGCACATGAATACGAATTGAATCATTAGCGAAGATGAAGAGAGAATGGTCGGATTCATTTTGTTGGAAGCCATAACCGTGGAGAGCCTGTCCAAGCTTTTCAAACCAGCATCGCGGTGCTTGTTTGAGACCGTATAAAGATTTTCGGAGACGACAAACTTTGTTCTTGTCATCTATGCGAAAACCGGGAGGGAAACGCATATAAACATCTTCAGTGAGATCGCCATGTAAGAACGCGTTATGGACGTCCATTTGATGTATTTCCCAGTTATGAGTTACCGCTTGTTGTAGAAATACCCGAACTGTTACCATCTTAACAACCGGCGCGAACGTTTCATCGTAATCTACACCTTCTGTTTGGTTGTTTCCCAAAACCACAAGGCGCGCTTTATGGCGTTGAAGTGTGCCATCAGAATTGTATTTCAACCGGAAAACCCATTTGCATCCAATAGCCCGCTTTCCCGGAGGTAAATCTTCAACTGTCCAGGTCTCGTTTTCTTCTAAGGCACTGATTTCTTCAATTATAGCCAACCGCCAGTTCTCATCTTCTACAGCATCTTTATAGGTTCGTGGTTCTTTAGAGACTGTAATAGTGTGTATATACGCCTGATATGCTGGTGAAAAGCGTGAAGATGAGAGGTAATTATCAATTGGATACGCAGTTGATGAGGGAAAAGGCTGATGCAGAAGCATTGTGACATAGTCAGCCAGTTTTGTTGGAGCTGTGCGTGTCCGTTGTCCGCGGCGTAAGGTGGTCTGTTGAGGCATTATAATGGTTGATTGAGGCAGGTTTGAAGGCTGTGAAATATCAGAAACAGAAGCTTGATTTTCGTCTGAAAATTCTGCAGATTGAGATGATGCAGGGACTGAATTTTCAGTTGAATTTTCTGCAGGTTGAGATGATGCAGGGACCTGATTTTCAATAGAAGGTTCGGCAGGTTGGGAGGCTGCAGGTACAGGCGAAAATTGAGGCATAACAACAGAATAATCATCTTCAAAGTATGCAGGAACCGGAGATGATAGAGCAGGTGTTGAGGATGCAACAGGTGTAGAGATTTCTGCGAAAGGAAACTCTGTTTCGGTAAAGAGCACATCTCTTGAAACTGCAACTTTCTTGGTTTCTAGATTATAGATGCGCCAACCCTTTTTACCGAAAGGGTAACCAAGAAACACTGATTTATTAGATCTTGTGATAAACTTATCACCATTATGCCTCTGATTATGTACATAACAAAGGCATCCAAAGTTGCGAATATGTTGTAGTGGCGGTGGACGATGATACAACATTTCGAAAGGTGTTTTGCCGTTGAGAGTAGATGCGGGAGTCCTATTAATGAGATAAGCTGCTGTCAATGCACAATAACCCCAGAATTCGATCGGTAAAGACGCTTGGAAACGAAGGGCGCGAGCAACATTAAGAATATGTTGATGCTTGCGCTCAACTCTACCGTTTTGTTGAGGAGTTCCTACACAAGACGTTTGATGTAGAATCCCTTGCTGGTTGAAAAACGAAGTTAAACTGATAAATTCAGAGCCATTATCACTTCGAATCATTTTTACTTTATGATTGAATTGTCGTTCGACCATAGCAATGAAATTTTGTAGTTCTTTAGGAGCATGTGCCTTAGATGGTAAGAGATATATCCATAGAGCTCTTGTGAAATCATCAAGTATCGTCAAAAAATATCTAGATCCGCATATTGTTGTTGTTCTGTAAGGTCCCCATAAGTCACAATGTACCAATTCAAAAGGCGAGTTTGATTTATTGTCACTTAATGGAAAAGAATCTCTTTGATGTTTTGCTTGTATGCAAATCTCACAAGACTTATTGTCTAACATATGCGATGAACCAGAAACAGATAAAGGTAACAACTTCAAAGCCTTAGATGAAGGATGTCCCATGCGTGTATGCCACAACGTCCAAGATGACTGATCGGGAACCCGAACGGCAGCAGCAACAGCAAGACTCCTAAAGAAATACAGCCCATGAATTTGCTCAGCTGCTCCAATCAGCGTCTGAGAAACCCGGTCCTGAATTACACAGAGTTTATCAGAGATTTGAAATAAACAGCGGCTGTCTCTGGTTAATTGAGACACAGATACCAAATGACAATGCAAACCATCCACAAAATACACAGAGGAAAGAGTGATAGATGGTCCCAATTTAACAATTCCTTGTTGTGTGGCTGTTACAAATCTTCCATCTGGAAGTTTGATAAGTACAGGCTCCATTTGTGTAATATCAGTAAGAAAATTTATTTTCCCGGTCATGTGGTTTGTGGCTCCGGTATCGATTATCCATGATTCAACAAAACCGTTACCTGACATTTGATGTGCAGCAGGTGCAGGACGTTCATTGAGCATTGATACAAGAGTCTTCCATTGTTGGTCATTAAGACCACTAAAACCCATGCGATCAGAGGAAGTAAGAGCTGGAACAACAGAAGTGGCTGCAACATGATTTATTTTGACAGAATCTGTGCGCTTAGGACGAGAAGATGCAGCACTAGAACCTGATTTCATTTTGGTTTTGTCACCCCACCAAGGTGGATAACCAATTTTCTTGAAACAATTATCAGCAATATGGCCTTGTTTACCACACAAGTTACAGAGAAGTGTAGTTGTAGGGTCTGTTCTTGGACGAGAATAGGTCTGAACAGCAAGACTCATAGTGTTAAATCGTTCTTCATTAAGCCTGCCAAGAGCTTTAGACTCTTCATCTTGAGTCAGCACGTTGTAAGCTTCTTCAATGGTGGGAAGAGGAGTCCGTGAGAGTAACGAAGACTTAACAGATCCATAAAGAGTTTCATCGAGCCCCATCAAGAATTGATGAAGCTTATCTTCTTCACGTTCTCGAGCAATTTCTTCGGCAGTTTTTGCTTTTTGATAATCCGCGAGACTGGTCCATAACTTCGTAAGCTTCCCGTAATAAGCTTCGATAGCCAGCCCTTGTTGACGACAATTAGCCAATTCGGATTTAAGTCGTTGGACCCTTTGTCCATTTTTTACTGCGAACCGTTTCTGAAGTTGTGTCCACAGAGTTGCAGCGTCATCACAATGTGCGATGGTAGAACAGAGATTTTCATCAATCGTTAATTTTATCCAGGAGACTACTAAAGCATTGTTAGCAGACCAATCTTCATAGTCTTCGGAATTTTCAGATGGTTGTTTGATTGTACCATCAGCGAAACCGTATTTCTTGCGCGCTTTTAACGCAAGACGAAGACTACTAGACCATTCATCGTAGTTGGATCCTCGGAGCAAAGGTCGAGAGATAACCGTACCCGGATTGTCACCAGCAGTTAGATCGTAAGGAGAGATGGTTCGTCTTGTTTCAACACGAGGTGGATTTGTGTCAGTCATGGTAGAAATTTTGAGTGAGAGGGAGAAGGAAAAAAAAATTTGAAAAGAATCGTAGCCGTAACCTAGTATGAGGTTATTGCTCTGATACCATGTCAAGAAACCTAACTTGAATAAAGGTTTTCTTAATTATTTAGACAATCGACAATCACCTTATATAGTACAATGATAGAGCACTAATCACAAGCTAATTACAACGTAAGTAATATAAATGGGCTTAGTAGCCCAATAAAAGCGTGTAAAGATACGAAAATTTGTATCATACCGCATTTACAATTCGAGTCATATGAGTTATTTCATAACTTTTTTCATGTTGCCTTTTAGCAATTAATAAACGTAAATACCGCCAAATCTTCTTGGGCTTCCAATTATTTACAAGATGATGTCTCGTGCTAGGTACATGATTAGTTTAATAACAAAATATTTTTGTTTATTTTTTAAAAATTGTTGTTATAACATAGTGCAAATTAAAAATATTACTAACATAAAGTTTTAACTACTACAAATTTAAACAGTATTCTATTTTTTATCATGTTAAAGTTTCTAAAGTTAAATTTATTATCAAGTTCATAAAGAAAATTAAATCTTAAAATTTGAAACATAAAAAATATTTACTATATATTTTTATGTTATGCACGTTGAGCTCTAAAGATGAATGTGATAAAAAAAATATGTTATGAAGTACATTATTATGTTTAAATTTCAAAATTATAAAAAATATCCTAGTATTTTGTTATGTTTGATTTGGTTATTGATTTTAACAAAAAAATAATTGAATTTACAAAAATGAAAGTTTAAATTAGAATTCTATAAATAAAAGTTTTGCTATTATAATTTATCATTTTTAGTATATTTATATTATGTTTTTAGTCCACTACTCATTTTTACATTTGATGTAAATCTTTTTTATAAGGAAAATATATTATGTAATATATGTCCGAATTTAAAAAATTTAAAACAAGACATATGTAAAAAGAAATATTTATTATTAATTTAACATTATATAACTATTAGTTTTTATTTTCAATAAAAAATATGAAAAATAAAAAATAAAGAATATAAATAAATATATGTATAACATAAGTGGATATCCAAATTTTCTTATTCAATATGAATACCATTAAATATATCAATTTAAAAAATGAACAAAAATTACAATAAATGCATCAAAATAAACTAAAAACCTCAAAAAAATTGTGGAGCCGCCACGTAGGACTAAAATATTTCTCCTTTAATATATTTAAGACTTTTTCACTTAAAATTATCATATTACACCGATTGAAATTATAAAGATTGGTGTTTCTAAAACCAAACCCTAAAGACAGAGTGGGCGGAAGACATAATTCCCCCCCCCCCCACGCCAAGGATAAAATCACAGTAAACAAACCAAGGAAATAAGGGGAAAAACCAAACTAAAAGAGAAAATACACAAAAATCTCACAAATTGCACCATTTAGATGCTCACGAACTCGAATGACGAGTACCATAAATAGCTAACCGTAAAAATTTCCGATTGCCCATTATAGCAGTATTGAGATCAAACTATAGCGAATCGAACTACTTCGCAGGGAAGACGCCGCACGTTTACTAACCAATAGGCTGAAAATGACGGTTCTAACCGCCAAACTCTCCAAAAAGGTCAGCTCAAGAAAACCACGACAAATTGTAAAGGAAAGAAAACCTGCCAAATAGAGCAATCCTTGAACTGGACTGAAACGTGAGAAGGGCGTTCGGGACCAAACCAGCGGCTAAAGCAATTCAACAACCCAAAAACCACCAAGGATGAAACTGGACAAAATAAAGCACACCAAGAAAACTGGGACAGAATTCGCCGGGGCAAGAAAATCGCAACACACATCCTATTGCAAATGCTCTGGCAGAGGGTTCACCTAGTGACAAAACACTACAAGAAAGCAATCAAAACGTGACAGACATATCCGTCACGAATAAAGAATCCCTACAAATTCGTGACGGATTATGTCCGTCATGACTAAATGGTCACGAACTGACTATCCGTCAGGAAATTCGTGACGGATTCCTGACAGAGACTTCCTGACAGATTTTCTGACGGACGCATCCGTCAAGATGTGTTCCGTCAGGAATCCTTCAGTAAACATCCGTCACGAATTTACTGACGGTATCCTGACGAATTAATTACTGACGGATCCTATCCCTTAGGATTTGCTATATATTTATAAAAAATAATTATATTTTTAATTGATTTATTCAATATATATTAATAACATTTAATTATAAATTAATAAATAAAATTAAAATATAATTAAAAATATAAAAACATTCATAAAACTAAAATGTGCAAATGTTTACAAAAACCCAAAGTTCGATCGAGAATGATATAAAAAGTAATAAAAGTAAAAACTATACTACTGGGGTGGTGGTGGTGGCGGGAATCGGCTTGCCATCTGCGACATGAAAGAGTCCATAGTCATCTGCAGCCGCTCATCCATTTGACGTTGCATATCCTCCCTTTTCTCTCTGAGTCGGTCGTTGAGTTGGGCGGTGAGACGAGCTTCTTGCTCCATTTGCGCGGCGTGCATCTGAGCCATCTGCTGCTGCATCAACTCCATAGCCGCGTCCTTCTGCCGCAGCTCCTCCTCCCAAAAAGAAGTCCTCGCTCGAGATGATTCCGGGAAACATAAAGACGCCATGTTCGCGAGCCCTAATGCGCGCCCCTTTTGTTTCTTCGTAACCTGCAAGAAACAAGACATTATGTTACAACAAACTATTATGTTAAATTATAATTTAAAAGTATTTACTATACATACCTAAGACGCAATATCAAATTGTGTATCGATCGAGATGTCGTCGGGTGGGATGTACTCCTGAGATGCCTGCTCATGGATCAGCCGCCGTGTCATCTGGACAACCTCGCGAACAACCTCATCTTGTATCTGACCCGTCGTCCGATTCGTGTGGATGTCCTCCATAACCTCGAGAGGCTTTGGTCGACGGCCAGTCTCACACTCTTTTTTATAATTGAGAATCAAATTAGTATTGAAAATTTTAATATTAAGTTTTATATTTTAAAAATATTTTCATACCATCTCATCGGCCCGAGTGACCGCACTCTTGGAATCGGTGTTGGTAGTAGCTATCTCCTTGCCATCTCGGGTGCTCATCCGGTTTTTCCTGTTGGTAGAAGATATTCCCTTCGTCCTCTCCTCCATCCAATATCTGGCGAGCTGCTAGGAGTTCGTCCGGCATCTTGTTATGCTTCTTTTTGTCAACATACCAACTATGCTTCCACGCATAGACGTATTGACTGAACGTCTTCACAGCTCGTGCATGAAAGCCAATCCGGACCTCGCGTGTCAACTCAGGTGACCAGTTGAACTCTTTCTAAAAATTAAAGCGGATTATATTACTAACTACTTATAATTGTATTTTTTTCTTAAATATACAAAATCTGGATTACTTACCGCAAAGTAGTAAAACCAGTGTCCTTCTCGGCGTCTGGAAGATCCTAAAATGTAAGATGCGCCACTCGAAGAAGTTCGTGCATTATTCGCTTAATGCACTTCGTGATGCCATTGTTCGTATGCAAAAACCACGTCGTGCCGTCACGGGCAGACGGGTGAAGCCTCGGCAATCGCTCCCGTCCAGACTGGACTAGAAGGTTCTCTATAGACATCCGCATTTTGGGATGCGGATGTCCTTCAGGTGCCGGTGGTGTCTCAGGCACCCGACGTCTGACCAATCTCATTTG
>OVBE01013887.1:0-12392 GCA_900406425.1 Iberis pinnata | reverse complement strand
AAGCCCAATTGAAGCCTAGTCGGTATACGCCTTTGCGCACGCTTAAAATTGTTTTGACATAAGAGGAAACAACTCAGTAGCCATGTTTGGACCACTCTACCAAGGCGACTTCTACTTATTTGCAGTAGTAAGTGCCGAAACTAAGCATATTGATGCGCTTATGTATTTTCGTTTCCCCGGGAATCAAACAATAGCGTTCTAAAAAATGAAACGCTATGGATAAAACTCATGTCCATGTACAATAGCAGTAACACAAAAAACGCTATCCTGGAACGCTATCGATAGTCACATTTCTTGTAGTGAAAACATCATCTCGCATATGACGCCCATGGGCCTAGCCATAGAGTCCTTCTCGAACCTTCACCTAGGTGACTAGGCCGACCGAGGTCCATCCCATTCCCCCTCCCCTCCTTCATTGTCTAATCCGCTTGTTATGCTTTGATCCTTGTCTGTTTGTTGTGATTGCTGTTTGTGCTTGATCAAAATGTCTTTATTGTTCTTCACTGTTTTATATCTATCATGTTCTTCCTTGAGTCCAACCCACATTTTGGATTACACACAGACTGTGTAATTCGAGTTTAGGAGAGGATTCGGAAGGACACCCCCTGCTATTAATGAAATCTACTTGTTTGCTCTTTTGCCTCCAACTTGCAATGCATCTCATATAGCATTGTTCTTTTGCCTAAAACTCATAAAAATCAGAAATTTTTTCGAAAATTGTTCTTCAAAAATAGAGTGTCATTTGCATTTCATGTAGTTGCATATAGGATGTTGCACATGCTTAGGGAACTAGGAAGGTGATAATCTTGTAAATATGTTGTTTTCTCAGAAAGTGTTAGTGGCCTGGTTATTAGTTGTCTAATGCTTCTTGAATTTGTTTGAAGTAAGACCGCACCATACTTGGAATGTGAAATTGCATGATCACTTGTCTCCTGAAGCATGTTGTGATTTAGAGTTTGTTCCTATCTATTAGAACTTGATTTTCAATGCTTAATTATCATGTTTGTGTGTTGGATTTGGATTCATGGATAGAATATACATACTTGGGTTATCTTCTACCTTTTACCACTCTTGTTAACCCAAGTAGANTTACTACTGAGTGGCAGGACTTTTTACGGAATGATCTTGGTAGAAAGTGTTAGGTTCGAACTGACATGAATGNGGTTCGAACTGGCAGGAATGGGGTCTCATGTAGTTCTAGTCCACACTTTTTGGACTAGATAGGACTAGGTGGGATTCGATTTCAATTGTTGGTTTTGGGTGGGAATGAAACGAAAAAGGGTATTGGTAATTGGTGACAATGGGAAGTGTTAAGGAAGAACCTTAGGAAATGAAATGAAATGAAAAAGAATGAGAACATGCTAGTAGAATTTATGGGGGAATGCTAATGTATAAAAGAAGTATGGTTAGTAAAAAGGAAACATATGACATTGAATGCAAAAGGGTAAAACCCAAAAGATAGTGCAAGTGAAAAGGTCAATAGCCATTAAGTGTTTAAGTAATGAAGTTTCTGAAGCAGCTAGCAGCATCTAAAAAAAGAGAAGTATCTCCTAAGGGTAACAAAGAAGAATAGAAAAAGGGGAATGAAAAATGGGTTTGATCACTTGAAGTTTTAAAAGGGTAGAACTAGGACGCATCTCTGGGTAGAAGTAGGAAACTTAGGTTTCATTAGCATTGGGTAGATGAGGCCTTATTTCTGTATGCATCTAAGTGTTCTTATCTTTAGCCTTCTGGTAAAGCTCATTCTCTTTTTGAGAGAACTCTTGTTCTGAATTATTTACCATTGCATGAATGGGTCATTTTTACTCCTTAACTTGTCCTTGACCAAATGAGTTCATTGAAGGCACATGACTTGATCCATGGTTCTTGATTAATGAATGTTAAAGGGACAAACGGATTTGAATGCATTGTGGAAGTTGGAATTGGTCTGTGACGAACTTTGATGAGTATGGCTACCGTTTTTAAGTATGATGAAATTAGGATTGCATTCTAGAACTAGTAACCGGGACATTAATATTACATGTGTTTGCAGCATGTTTTGGTTATGAGTTCCCACTTTCAAACCTCACTCCCAGACTTCTGAATTACTTGATTGAGGGAAAGCAAGGATTTAATTTGGGGGAGTTGATGACTCTGAATTTTCATTAATTTTACTTATCAATTAGTCGATTTCACTAANGACTTTCAGGTGTTTTTGGGAAGGATTTGAGAAATTTCAGAAAAGCAGCACTTGACGTCGAATGGAGCAGCACTTAGCACTCGACACTCAACATGGAATGGACTGAACTTACCTCTGAGCACTGGCAGGATCGATCCCAACTAAATTCAGGATCGAGCTAAGGTACTTCGACGACAAAACAGGACCGATCCCACTTAGCACCTTCAGGATCGATCCCAACACTATGCAGATCGATCCCAGCAACACTCCAGATCGATCCTGCAATGAAACCAGATCGATCCCCCTCTCATGCTTTCAACGTTTCTGGTGAAGTCTCAAACAAAGCCAAGGATGTGCACCAAGACGAAGCAGGACTAAGAAGACAACATACAAGATCGATCTCACTTGTGTTAGGATCAATCTCAGGCACTCAATGCCAGGATTGATCCCAACCTCAGACAAAGTTTGGACGCAACAAAGCTGGATCGATCCCAAGCAAGCACCATTTAGTCCGGATTGATTGTGCACTCAACCACACGAAGGCAAACACACTCCGACCCGACCAACTCGAATCCGGATACCACCTGAAGCAAGGCCCAAGATCCAAGATAGTGATTAGCATTTTGTCTTTAGTGCGAATTAGAGCTATTCTCTGAACACTATAAAAGCCCTAATTCGCCTCCATTTCCAAAGCTTGAGTTTTTCTTTCCTTTTTAGGTTTTTGTCTTAGGTTTTTATTTCTTAGTTTGTTCTACATGTTCTTGGTGTAAAAACCAAATTTCTTTTGAGTTTTAAGTTAATCTTCTGTTTTTACTTTGATTCCTTGCTTAGCTTTAGGTTGCTCTTTAGTTTTTGCATCTCTATTTTTGTTTTAAGTTTTAATCTCTTGCTTAGCTTACCTTTTCATTGATGTTCTTCATTTCTGGGTTTGTGTTCTTGTTGTTCTTCATAGATCTGCATGTTTAGGTTCAAAGTTTTGTTTGCTATTTCATATGCTTAGACTCCCATGAGTAGTGAGTAGTCATCCAAGTTCCTGAGGATGGGGGTAGATAAGGGTTGATGTTCTGGGTTTTCTTAGGTACCTAAGTTGTTTGGTTGTTAGATCCCTTCTGGATCTTCTCATCTTAATGCTCACTGCACTTTTACCCGAGAGGGACAGAGGCCTGCAGTTACGCCCTACAACACCGAGAGGTGAGTATTTGGAGGTGACCGGACCGGGGGTTCCAGAGATTCGTTTCCCCTTCTCTGTGAATAGATGTGGGAAACGAGTTAGCTAGAGTAGTAGAGGTTAATGTCTGCTAGGTAGTCGCCGTCTATGACGACAGTTGAGTCTGTGATTGCTTTTCTTGAGATTGGTTGCCAAGACATTGGAATTGATTGTTAGTAGAGCTATTGTCTAGGGGTCAGCTCATTGTTTGAGGTATGTTAGGTACTTAGGTAGCCCATGATGGATTCCCAAGTCAATTACGCTTTGTCCTCAGGAACGACCTTACTTTGATTGCACATTTTACCTTTTCTTGCTTTTTCTCTGTTTTGCATCCAAAAGTGTTTTAAGCCTTTCTATGTTTTTATGCTTTTTTACTTTCGTTGCACTTAGGACCTTTTAGCATCCAAACCCCCTTTTTACATCAGCTTGAATTTAAAGCATCCAATACATCCACATTGCTTAGTACGCTCACATTATGGATTGACATAAAAATCCATACTACAACAATGGGTTGATTGATAGCCCCAATAGTACACCAAAATCCTACCATCAACCCACACCCCCATCACACCATTGTCCCCTCTTTAAACCTCCTCCACATACCACTCCTTTGAAACTCACCCACATGTCTCCACTTATCACTCTTCACCACCCCCTCCAAATCGAACCATGCTTCTATAATAAGGGAGTACCCCTCACTCTTTCTCCTCATAACTTCAAAACTTTCTAAACTTGCTTTCTTCTTGTCTAAAAATCATTTTCTCTAAAACATTTTCACTATAAGCATTTTCTCTAAAACATTTTCACTATAAGCATTTTCTCTTCCAAGGACTTTCAACAAGACTCTAAGTAGTTTCCACAATCGGTTTCATCTCTTACCTTTTTTTGGTATTCATCTCCAACCTTTCTTATCGGTTTCAACGTTTTGGTTTAGTTATTTCATCAAAGAAAACATTTCTTGGAAAATCGGTCTAAGCACTTAAAAACCGTTTAAGGTTAGGTGATAAGGTAGTAATTGAAACATGAATTGAACTTGGTATTAGCTTAAGCAACTTACATGCCCAATTCGTTTTTAGTGAATGTGCGCTTGGCGCTCGCTGAATTCTTTAGGCGTTTGGAAAAGTTACTCACACACCTCCATTTGTATGTTATCTTTTTCAGGATTAAAGATGTCTCAACCATCGCGAGAAAGAATCCTAAGAAGGCTTCGCAGGGAGCGAGCATCCTTTAGATCTAGAGTAGAGAACCCTGAGATTTCTCAAGAATTCTCTTCTATTTCCCCAATAATCTCAAGAAGATAGCTTCAGGGGTATGCAATTGCTGAAAGATTTCAACAAACAAGAAATGAAATGGAGATTCAGGAAAAACACGCTCTTCTCATCACGAACATGGAACATGAAAGAGAAAGGGAACGAGCAGAGCGTACCAACTCTCGAAGACGCTCAGAAATAAGGAGGGGGAAGCAGGTTTCTATGGAAGAAGAAAATAGCAGTGAAGATCCTACTTATGAAGAGGGCAAAGAGATGAGCACCATACTTAAGGATTACTACACTCAGTTCTTGAACTCGGTGGTAGATGAGGGAACCTCTCAAATGGAGGTTAAAGAAAGCTCCAACTCTCTAGATCTTGACGCGCTTCTTTCACGAGGGTTCAAGGGAACTCGATTCCCCCATAAACCAACTATGGGAACTCTCGGGATAGCAAAGGACATATCCCATCTCTTCAAGCCTACATGTCTTGAGAAGCTTATGAAAAGTCACTGTGGCGGGTACCAGGAAGAAACCTGCCACTTCCTTGCCACCGTCCAGTTAAATTTCGATGATGACGAGATGCAAGAATACATCACATTCTTGGTGCGAGGCCAGAGATATGAACTCTCTGTGATGGATTTGAATCGCATATACGAGTTCCTGTCTGATGGGAACGTTGATAAGCACCCAGAGTTTGTCAAGGAAGAACTTTCAGCGTTCTGGGGAATGATAGGAGTTGGCTCCTACAACCCAAGGAAATCGTAGTGCACTGGAATAAGGAACCCGGTCTTGCATTACTTCCACAAGACAATTGCAAATACCATATTTTCAAAGGAAATAACATGGGATGTTACTGATGGGGAGATGGGAATGATTGATTTGGTTTTGAAGCCCACGCTACAATATACCTCTGACGGTCGTCCAATGAAAGGAGTTAGAGCTAACTCTAGCCTATCTCGGGTCTTAATCAACCAACTGATGTGGTACAAAGAGTAAGCTAAATCAGCCAATAAGAAGGGAACCCGTAGTGTTTTGACGATTGGGGGGATTGTGACACCGATCCTGAGGGCTTGCAATGTTCCTCTATAAGGTAAAGGTCACTCCGTTAGGTGGATTGATTCAGCTTATTTGAGGAACTCTCACTTCTTTGAGGGGCCGACTAATGAGCAGAAATATAAATTAATCCACCCATGTTTGGGAGTAGCACTCTTATCGCTCCCCAATGAGCAAATCACCACTATCAGAAAAGGGAACCATATTGACTTCCAACCAAGTGCCAAAGTTCTGATATCCTACAAGCACAGGGAGGAAGAGGAAGAAGCTGAAGAAGAAAATGTTGAAATGATGGAAGTTCCAATGGATCAGGAGCTAAATGAGCCTGAATGCTATCACTTTTAAGAAGCCCCAACTACCAAAGAAGCAAAGGTCCTCTAAACCCTTAGAAAGAAGTAGATCCACCACCCATAGTCCAAGGCAGCCACGAGTTGATCAACCTCACCGTCACTCCTCCGTAGATCCTGAAACAATACAAAGGAGGAAGAAACATCATTTTGAAAGAGACAATCGTGGATCCACCAGCCAGCGCACAATTCAACAACCGCAACTACCTCACCAACCTCAAGAAATTCAACAACATCAGGAAGTTTAGCAACAAGCACGGACTTCAGCAACAACTGGAATAGCATGAAGCACCTGGTGAAAACCTGGGGTATACTGCGGAAATAATGAAGGAATACCTCAACGCTGAATTCTTCGTTCCTTTTTGAGGTCCATTCCATCCTAACCAAAATTGTATAATCCGCCCAATGTGCTTTAAATTCCTGTCTGCTGTTTCTAGTTGATGCATCTGTTTGTTGTTTGTGTTGAAAACGTGTTTATGCTTTTTCACTATCATTTCCAACCCCTGAGTCAATATCTAAATTTGATTTACACAGAGACTATGTTATTCAAGTTTGGGGAAGGATTCAGGGAACGATTATCTAATGAAGTTTCCATGTTTGTTCCTTTGTCTCCACTTTGCATAGCATCTATAGCATGTATAAACCATAAAAAAATTTGGAAGTTTTTTGAAAATCATCCTTCTAAAACAGAGTGTCATTGTACTTGCATTCCATGTAGTGCAAGTTGGATGTTGAAATTTCATGTAGGTACATATGCATAGGGAACCATGAAGATGATAACCTTGTAAATACGTTGTTTTCTCATAAAAAGTTAGTGCCCTAGTTATTAGTTGTTTGGAATGTGAACTTGCATGAACACTTATCTCCTGAAGCATGTTGTGATATGAAGTTTGGGTTATCTTCTACCTTTTACCACTCTTGTTAACCCAAGTAGATTTCCCACCTTTGAACCTTGCCTTCTTTCAAACCCTGAATTTACTACTGAGTGGCATGTCTTTTAATGGAATGAGCTTGGTAGAACGTGTTAGTTTTGAACTGATAAGAATAGGGTCTCATGTAGTTCTAGTCCACGCTTTTTGGACTAGATAGGACTAGGTGGGATTCAATTTTGGGTGTTGGTTTGGGTGGAAATGAATGAAAAGGTATTGGTAGATTGTAAAAGGAAATGTTAAGTAAGAACCTTAGGAGAGGAATGGAAAAAAGAATCAGAATATGATAGTAGAAAGTTTGGGGCAAAAATGGTATAAAAAGAAGTATGGCTAGTGCAAAATAAGCAAAGTGTATGACAATGATCTGTATAAAAAGAAGTATGGCTAGTGCAGAATAAGCAAAGTGTATGACAATGATCTGAAAAGGGTAAAACCCAGAAAAATCGTGAAAATGAAAAAGGTCTAAAAAGTATTTAAGTAAGTAAGTTCCTGAAACCTATAGCAGTCGTTCAAAAAAGAAATCTCTCCTAAGTTCAACCAAAGAAAATATGAAAAAATGGAAAATGTGAATGGGTATGATCACTTTGAGTTTCAAAAAGGTAGAATTTAGGACCTCCTACTGGGTAGAATCAAGAAACTTTGGTTTCATTAGCATTGGGTAGATGGAGTTCTATTTCTGTATGTATCTAAGTGTTCCTACCTTTAGCCTTCTCCTAAAGCTCATTCCCTATTAAGAAAACCCTTATTTTGAATCATTAACCATTGCATGAAGGGGTCATCTTTACTCCTTAACATGTCCCTGACTAAATGAGTTCATTGAAAGCACATGACTTGATCCATGGTTCCTGATTAATGAATGTTAAAGGAGCAAACGAATTTGAATGCATTGTGGAAGTTGGAATTGGTCTGTGATGAACTGTGATGAGTATGGCTAAAGTTTTGAAGTAGGACGAGCTTAGGACTGCATTTTAGAACTAGTACCCAGAACATTAATATTACATATGTTAGCAGCATGTTTTGGTTCTGATTTCCCAGTTTCAAACTTCTCACCGAGACTTCTGAATTACTTGCTTGAGGGCAAGCAAGGATCTAGTTTGGGGGAGTTGATGTCTCTGTATTTTCATGGTTCTTAGAAGTCATTTAGTATCAATTTTTAGGTCTTTAGGTGTGCATATATCACATTTATAGTCGTTATCATAGAGTTTGTGATTATTAGGGACTTCCGCATTAGTATTCGCATATGCACGCATTTTGGAGATTTTCCAGGTATTTTAGGAGTTTTCAGGAAGATTTTTGAGAATTCAGAAGAGGAACGGAAAACATGGAATAGGACCAGCATAAGGCTTGGATCGATCCACCATCAAGCCAGATTCAAGACCTGGATCGATCCACCATCGAGCCACACCCAAAGCCTTGATCGATCCAGTATAAGGCCCGGATCGATCCGGTAGTCGAGCCAACTTCAACGCGGATCGATCCGGCTCCACATTCAGCTCGATCCATACTCTAAGCCCGGATCGATCCACCATCGAGCCACACAACTTCTCGGATCGATCCACTCAATCCTTTGGCTCGATCATTCCCAAAGCTCTCTCGGTCACCTCGATCTCATGCACTTCTCAGCTCGAACCAAACACGCTCCGATCCAACCAACTCAAATCCATAATGGACCTGACCCAAGATCCAAACCAATTATTGTATTTTGTCTTTTATACGTTTTAGGGCTTTTTTCCGAAAACTATATAAGCCCTAAAATACCTCCTTTGGAGGAGAGCTTTTTCTTTTTGCCATTTTAAGTTTTTGTCTTAGGTTTCTTTTTCCCTTTTGTTGTTCTTAGTGTTTTTGGTGTAAAAACCCAGAATCCATTAAGTTTTATGCTAATCTACTATTTTCTTTTATTTTCCGGTTTAGTTTAAGGCTGCTGTCTATCTAGTGCATGATGATCTTCTGTTTTTCATTTTAATCTTCTGTTTCAGCTTTGATCATTTTATGGGTTTGTTACCGTTTCATTGTTGTTCTTATTTTCTGGGTTTGAGTTCTTGTTGTTCTTGCTGTTCTTCATAAGTTTGACTTTTGATCATGATGTTTAGTTCTAAGGTTATGATTTCTGTTTTTCCTGCTTTCATACTCATGAGTAGTGAGTAGTTTCCTTAAGTTCATGAGGATGAGGTAGACTAGGGTTGATGTTCTGATCTTACCTTAGCACCTAAGCTTGTTTGCATATAGATCCCTTCTGTTTCATTGTGCTTAATGCTGGTTTCTTTAACGCCAATCAAAATCTGATCTTGGGCATTCCAGCACCAGAAAAGAGTTCAATGGAATGCCTGATCATGATTATTTCATAGATTTTCTCATCCTAGCCTAACAATTTAGATGCTTAGGATATGCATCTCAGGCTAAGGAGTTAGATGTTTAGGGAGATTATTGGCTTTAGTAGGTTGGTTCTTCATGCCTTCTAGGAAGTTTACCGTTAACGGGAGTTAGGTTAGGTGATTTCTTTGGTTGATTCCATTTATCAAGGAAATGGACTTGGTTGCATATGAGTCTACTGTCTAGGGATAGCTCATTTTTTGAGGTATGTTTGGTGCTTAGGTAGATCGGGATAGATCTGTGGTCGATTACTCTTGTCTTCAAGAATTGCTTTACACTTGATTGAATGCTTTACTCTTTTAGTCATTCTCTGCTTTTACATTTTACCCTTTTATTTAAGCATGGTTCCCTCTTGTTCTGTGTTAGTTTTATGGATTTTCTATTCACTTAGGACTTGTTAGCAAAAACTCCCTTTTAATAATCAACTTGAGTCATAAGTATCCATTGCAATCTTGTCTGTTAGCATCACACCTGATTGGATTGATACCCATCTATACTACAACGCATGTGTAATGGGAATTGATCATTGAGGAAAATCTTGCTATCATCATGCAAGAATATGACCCCTAATCTATATCAATCTTTTGGCGACAAACACCTCAAAACCATTTTTCATACAAGAGGTGTTCAGGTTTGAAGTTCATGTTAACATACAGGATTAAACAATGAAAATAGTTCTCAACTCAAAAGGCAATTATAGACTAATCTTGTCCCTAAGTAGATCTCTATATTTGAATTACTAAGACAACTCCCACTGTATTAGATAATTCATTCATGCATTGGTTTCAAATTCGATATGTTCATAAGCATCAAAGACAATACTTCCGCAAGCAGAGACACTTATTCATCTAGACTAGGTAAGGTCTCTACACAAAATCTCTTTGTATTTATTGACATATTATCATGAACTAGGTCATCAAGCTAATATAAGCTTTAATAAAAAATCTAGACTAAAACCCTAACAAATCAAATCCATTATGCGAAATCCTCACTATCAATCCTGGTTTCCCTGGGAAACCCCTAAAACCTAACAAGTAGACTACTCAGACATAACTAAGCAATCAGAAATCATAGATGAGAAAAACATGTTCAAAAACCAAAATCAATAAAATAGAAAAGAGTTCAGAATTTTTCTCTAAATACAAGGGCCGGGATTCGTCTCTCTAAGAAAGCTTTTGAAAATAAAAGTAGAAGTGTCTAAATTAATCCTAAGTCTAAGGATTTTATAGCCTAAAATAAAACACGTAAAAAAAAAATCCAATAAGGAAATTTTTTGATAAGTCTTGATGACAATTGCAGCTTTTTGGTTATTTTCAAGCTAGCTCGAGCATAGGGATCAACCGATGTGATATTCTTCTTTCTCCGTGATCGATCGATCCTGGCCTAGATCGATTGATCTCTTCATGTGTGCTTCTAGGATCGATCATTCTGTAGTTTAAATCAATCCATCCATCTTCGTTTTGTCTGTTTGCACCTGAAATCTTCTGAAAACCTTCCTTTTTTCTCCAGAACGAGTCAAACACCTAAATTAATGAAAATACACAAAAAAACATATGGAAAACACTCGAATAATGCCAAACAGCAAGTATAAATACCCACTATTTTGCATCAAAACCGAGTGATATCACCTAGTCTAGATGAGTATGTGTCATTGCTTGTGGGAGTATTGTCTTAGATGCTTATGAACATATTGAATATGAAACTACATGATTGAATTATCTAAATACGGCGGGAGTTTTTCTTTAGTAATTCGAACATAGGGATCTAATACTTCCGGAGAATATTAATCTTTAATTGTCTTTTGAGTTGATAACTATTTTCAAAGAAAATCTCAGCATGATAATATGACTTTTAAGCCTGACTACATGTGGATTTCCTAAAGCCTGACGCTTTTATTTCATCGTTTACAACTTCACTTTTTTAATTATTGCCTTTATTCGGTTACAAACAACTCTTATTTATTGTCTTAGGTTGATTCAAAATTGAACTGAAAGTCCTGCTATCTGGTCTCTGTGGGATTCGACCCTATCTATGCTACATTGATATGTTCTTTGCAGTATAGTTTTAGGAATTAAAGTCTATCTCTATCATATAACCACGGGAAAGGTGCCAGGAGACAAGTGGCAGGATCGCAAGCTCAAAGTCTAAAGCACAAGATTTTGCGTCGTCCACGGTGTCTTGTACAAGAGAAGTGTGGTGGGACCTTACCTTGCGTGTGTTGGCCAAGACGAGGCCGAGATGATTATTAGAGAGTGCATGAAGTCATGTGCGGACCGCATTCACCAGGACGGACTTTGGTGTTAAAGATCAAGCACCAAGGTTATTTCTTGCCAACAATGGCGAGAGATTGTGAGGAGTACGCCAAGCGGTGCGAGATGTGCCAAAGACACGCTCCATTAATCCATTAACCCGCAGAGCTTCTGTCCTCTATCTCCTCTCCATATCCGTTTATGAGATGGTCAATGGATGTTATGGGACCACTCCACCCATCCACAGGCGGAGCATGATTCCTACTAGTCCTTACTAATTATATCTCGAAGTAGATAGAGGCGGGAGCCTTCAAGAACGTCACTGAGGCGGCAGTCCATAAGTTCCTGTGGAGAAACATTATATATCACCACGAGCTGCCTTACGAAATCGTGACGGATAGTGGGTCACAGTTTATATCGAATAAGTTTGAGGGGTTCTGTGCGACTTGACCAATGATGAGACACCGTTCTCTCTTGTCTATGGAATGGATGTGGTGGTTCCTGCGAAGGCCTCTATCTCGGGTCTCCGAATGGAGGTGAACACTGTGAATCCCGATAAAAATGATGACATGCTGGTTGATAGTTTGACCTAATAGATGAGAGGCGTGATGCCGCAATGGTGAGTTTACAAAACTATCAGCACGCTATGGCGCATCATTATAACACCCGGGTGAAAGTGCGTCGCTTCGAACTAGGCGATTGGGTCCTGCGGAGAGTATTCTCTAACACTGCGGAGTAAGGCGCAGGAAAATTAGGCCCTACATTGGAAGGACTGATAGTAAGAATTTTTGGGAGTGAAATGTGTGAGAGAGGTGAATGATTTTCCCTA
>OVBE01013886.1:0-12394 GCA_900406425.1 Iberis pinnata | reverse complement strand
CATTAATAGTCCAAAGAAGCATGCCCTTAAGAGTAAATGTTGTTCTGGTGTATGCATTATAAGTCAATTCTCCTTTATCCCATAGGTGGACTAAGTCATCCATAAGTGGTTCTAGATAAACATCAATGCTATTACTAGGTTGCGTTGGTCCAGGAATAAGCAATGNGATTTGGAGGGAGGTTGTAGTTAACCAACTGTATTTAGTTGAGTTCATGTTAAAAGGATTAAAAACATATGTTGAAAGTCCAAGACGTATGTTCCTTTCTTCAGCTGCAAATATGGGGTATTTGGCATTCATCTGACCCCATATGACAAAATCAACTGGGTGACGAAGCATTCCATATGTGCTTTTATTATTAAAATGCCATCTTATATTCTCTGCCATCTCTTCACACCTAAACATTCATTTTAGCCTTGGGATAATGGGAAAATACCTCAACACTTTTTGTGGAACTGTCTTCTTAATCTCACAAGTATGCTTATTAATCTTCCATCTAGAAACCTTGCATTTTGGACAATTGTCAAGCTTCTTGTACTGATTTCTGAATAAACAACAATCATTTATGCATGCATGAATCATCTGATATCCCATGTTAAACATTTTCAGAAACTCTTTCACATCATAAAGTGATATGTAAAGGACATTATCTTCCGGTAACATATCAGGCAATGTATTCAGCAGGTCATTGAAGCTCTTATCAGACCATCCATTATGTGTCTTCAGTCTAAACAACGAGACAATTGTAGATAGTTTACTATGTTTTGCGCAACTTGGATACAAAGGTGTTTTCGCATCCGCTAACTTTGCTAAGAACTCATCTTCTTTATTATCTTTTGTCTCTGTCGTCTCACCTATGTCATTGTTATTACCTAATTCTTCATCAAACCTCACAGTTGCTTTATACAACCCAATAATTTCATCATTATAGTTGTTCTCTTTGCTTACCACTTCAGCCTCATTATATGTTTCTCCATTATAGTACCAAAATTTTTGCAATTTGTAACTTCCATCCATTCCCCTAGTTACAAGATGAGACAAAACGTACCTCTTCTTCTCGTTCATCCCTTATCTCTGTGAGAACGCTCTGGGAGCAGTTCGACCTTTCACCTGATGTTAGGTTTTTAATCCCGGATTCGGGCTAGTTTCCGGACAATCCCCTGTTGGGACTACGAGTCCTAGTGATTTACAATCTCGGTGGACCAGAGAGATTGGTGTGGATCCCTTATCTCTTTTCGTTGAAATCGAATCTTACATCTTTTTCCTTGTTTGACGAATTTGCGTTTTCTGGAAGTGTTTATTCTTTTCGCATTGATTGGTTTTTGGGCGTTTTCAATTGACCAGGTTTTCTTTTGTTTATTTTTGGTATTTGTCAGCTCCGCATCCGACCCAGGTCGAGGATCCATCTGCTGAATTCCTGAAGAATTGGAAACTCCTTGGGAAGAATCGATTGAATAGTTGGAGTACCTTTGACGGGGAGAGAGTGTCTCGCAATTGGCTGCCGTTGGAGCCTCTATCAGAAATGTCGTCAAGTAAGTTCCCTACTTAGGTTTTATTTCGTTCTATTTGAGCCACACGGTAGCTTATGCATGGTTTTGTTGCAGGTGTTCCGTCTCAGTGTCCATCCGTCTCAATGAAAAATCCTGTACCGTATCGTGAATCTCGTAGGTTGAAAAGCTCTCAAGGATCTCCCAGCTCGGCTGGGTTCGGTACTGCACAAGAGATCAAGACCCCTAAGGATCAGGCTCCCATGGAGGTAGATCCCATTGAAGTTTCAGACTCATCCCGTGGTGATCAGCGTCGGGAAAAAATTATCGGCTCTAGTAAGAAATCATCTTGCCTTCCTCGGATCCATCGTAGCACTCGGCACCTCAACGCCCCCTCGGAAAAAGGGCTCACACGCAGGAGATGTCCCCAGTTGGCGTCCATGACCATGGCGGGTTCGCATTTAGCTTTTCCTGGCCCAACCAGTCTCCCATGGTAGAAGAGGGGGACCTCTGCGCGAAGTTAATATCCAAGCTCCGCCTAGGTGGTCCCAAGGTCTATGATCACAGGTCGCTCTCAATCCAAAAGGAATAAGCTGACTGGGCTCGCTCACATGCTGAGGTATGGTTGTTATAATCCATCCTTTAATCTTCTTTTGTTTCTTGATTTGAAAATCGGTTCCCGTCTCAATTGATGTGTGATTCTTTTTTCCAGACCGCGGCTTTGGCTAATCGCCTGGTAGGGGTTTTGGACGACGAGCTGAGGAGGGCAAATAAGAACTCTGGGATCAAGCTGGTTGAGGAAGCAACTGTGAGGGCTGATAAGGCTATTGGCAAGCTGAAAACTACGGTGAGGCGGGTTGAGGTGCTTACAAATGAGAACAGCAGGTTGAGGGCTGAGGTAGTCGAGTTGGAGGATCCGAGGAATAAGGATGTGGAAAGGTTGAGCGCGGAGGTAGCTCGTCTTGACAAAGCTAAGAGAGATATGAAGAAAGAGGTGGCCTCGATGGCTAAGGAACTGGCGACCCTTATGAGGGATATGGATGATCAAATGGAATAGAGGCTTAAAGAGAAAGAAGAAGAGATGACGGCACAGTTCTTCAAGAAGATGGATCGGGTTAAGGGGAAGGTAGCAAATGAAAGGGTGTACCAGGAGAAGTTGATGCAGGTGGAACAAATTAAGTGTAATCTCGAGCTGATCAAGCTGTTGAGAGAGGGGGAGACCACGCTGGAGGCTGAGCATAAAGATATGGAGAACGACCTGGGTGGTTTTAACGAGGAGTTGGCTATGTTGGACTTCAAAGAGCTGAACATGGAGAAAGACTGGACGACGACGCCGACTGGATCCGACCTGAGTGAGCCCTCTGAGCCCTCTAAGCCCAACCTGGTCGAAGACATTAATCCCTACGGTACGAATCTCCCCTCTCTAAATCCTGCTGAAAAGGTCGTCGCTGGAGGTACTCAAGATGAGGTTATGGTTGAGGAGGAAGCGGAGAAAGAGGAGGTCAAGGGGTTCGATGCCACTGCAGGCAGAGCACTTGACAAGGCGATCGAGGTTGCTGTGCAGATCGGTGAAATTGCAACTATTCCGAGGAAGGAAGCCCCCAAGGGGGATGAAGATGATGCAGCTGGCCGGACTCGCATTNGGGGGGGGGGGGGGGGGGGGGGGGGGGCTTTAACCCAGAACCTATAACGTTTGCTTTAGTTTTATGTTGGAATTTCGGTTTATGGCTTTGCCTACTGCTTTTGAAGACCCGCTTCGGGCTAGGTTTATGTCAAGATCCTTTTTAATTGTAATGATGCATTCTAGAATTACGTCGCATGTGTTTGATAGTGAATTTTTTATACGCATTTTGCGATCATAGGCGACTTGGTTGAAACAACATGTTCTATTCGAGGGTTCGAATGTTAACAAGTACAATTAGTGTTTCGGCTGTTTGACAGTGTTTCGTATATGTCTTAACATGTTATTGCGAGACTGGGCTTGGATTTAGCGTTTATATCGTGCTGAGGGTTGCTCAGGCTGATACCCGCTGGGGGTGTGCGATGTATTGTACGACTGGCCAGGTCGTACAATGTGATATGTTTGATTGTTTGTGTTTTGCGTGTTGTGTTATAACGAGGGGGTATTTAAAGGTTTATATAGTTTTACCATAGAGGTGAAATTAGAGAGTCTAGGTGGTCCTTCGCAAGTGTAGTATAGTATTCTCCCCTCGATTTTGTCTTTATATTGGTACATAGGATAGGCGAAAACGAAAAAAATTGTAATGGATGACGGTGGATTGCTTGGTGGACTTTAGTTGTTCAGCCTTGTTGGTTGGGTGAGAGATTGCATTATGTAAGTTCGTGAGCAGGTCCGTCAGTAAAGCGGGAGCCCCCGGTTGGGTCGGGCTGAGTATCTAATGTGAAGGACGAATATATTTCCCCCATTTTTTTAGAAACATTTATAAGGAAAGGACAGGACGGGCTAGGTCGGAGTGCATGGGATGAATACATCTCCCCCATTTTTTGAGAAAAATTTATAATGAAAGGGTAGGGCGGGCTTGGTCGGACTGTATAGGACGAATACATCTCCCCCATTTTTTGAGAAATGTTTATAAGGAAAAGACATGGAAGGCTAGGTCGGAGTGTATAGGACGAATACATCTCCCCCATTTTTTGAGAAAAACTTATAAGGAAATGACAGGGCCGACTAGGTCGGAGTGTATAGGACGAATACATCTCCCCCCCCCCCATTTTTTGAGAAAATTTATAAGGAAAGGATAGGGCGTGCTGGGTCGGAGTGTATAGGACGACTACATCTCCCCCATTTTTTGAGTAAAATTTATAAATGAGGAGAGGTCCTATGCGGTTTTAAAATTACAAGTTACAACAGCTGAATTCTTGTCTAACGAATTGCCTACGTGCCTCTGTGATGGGGATCAAGCCGAGGTCGTAGTTCACAGATTTGGAGGGTAAAAATATGCGTGGAAGTAAAATGGGAAATAACTTACTATTTATCAACAAAAATATTTCTTCAAGTGTTGAGCATTCCAAGGATGTTGCTCTTCTTTTCCTTATGTGTCTTCTAGTTCGTACACTCCTGGCTTGGTGACCATAGATATTTTGTATGGTCCTTCCCATTTGATACCCAACTTTCTTGTGTTCTTTTCGCCCTTGCAAGGAAGACTTCTCGGAGCACGAGCTCTCCTTCGGCGAACCGTCTTTTCCAGATCTTTTTGTTGTAGAATCGTGTTATGGCGTTGTGGTAATTTTGCAAGCGTAGTATCGCCTCGTCTCCCCTTTCATCAACATTATCTGCTATGTCGATGAGCATCTGATCATTTTTGTCCGTATTCTGAGGTGCTAGTTCAACTCTGAGGCTGGGAACTTCGATTTCAGCTGGTATTACCGCCTCTGTTCTGTACACTAGAGCGAATGGTGAGTCGTTTGTTCCTCTTCTAGGTGTAGTTAGGTAGGACCAGAGTACTCCCTCCAATTCGTTTGCCCATCTGCCCTTTTTGGCGTCCAGCCATTTCTTTAGCCCGTCTAAGATTGACTTGTTTGCGGCCTCGGCTTGGCCGTTGGTTGCGGGTAGTAAGGTGTTGAGAAGGTTAAATTTATGCACATACGTTTGCAAAAATCTTTGAATCAATCTTAGGCAAATTGGGGACTGTTGTCGGTGAGGACTTCGTAAGGGATCCCATGGCGACAAATTATGTTCTTCCAGATGAAGGATTCCACGTTCTCGGATTTGACTTTGACGAATGATTCGGCTTCTATCCACTTGGAGAAATAGTCCGTCAGGTTGAGGAGGAAACATTTCTGTTTTGATCTGTGCATTGGGCCAATTATGTCATTAGACCATCTCATAAATGGGTAAGGTGCCGTGATGGACTTCATTTCCTTAGTTGGTTTGTATATCAATGGCACATTTTTTTGGCATTTTGCACATTTCAACGCGTATTGTTTGCAGTCTGTGATCAATGTCGGCCAGTAGTACACATATCGCTTTATTTTTAATGTCAGCGCCCTGCCGCCTGAGTGATTTCTGCATGCTCCATCGTGCACCTCCCTTATTATCTTTTTCATCTTGTGGCCAGATATGCACTTTAGTAGTGGGCCGCGTACGCTCCATTTGTAGAGGTTGCCATCTAGCTGGGTGTATCTAGCACTTTTGGCCTTAATTTTTCTGGCGTCCCATTTCTTTGGTGGCAAGATCCCATCTGTTATGTAAGCTAGTATTTCGATTCGCTAGTCTATTTCCACTTTGACCTCGTCCGTTTCCATTGGGATCGCGTCCTCTTTGACGTCCTCAGGATCTGGGTTGGCATTGTATTCCTTGATTGAATCCTGGATAACATAGGTGGCTTTCGCGATGGTGAAGCTCGACTTGTTGATAGTCTCAACTGGTATGACCCTGGTCGTTTGCGGGTCCGTAGTTGAGGCCAATGCGGCTAAGGCGTTGGCAGGTATATTTTTGCCTCTAGGGATTTTGACTAGGTCGAATTTCGAAAATTCATTACATAGGTTTTTACCACGCCTAAGTATGCTTCCATTCTCTCGTCCCTCGTCTCGTAATCCCTGCTGAATTGGTTTGCTACTAGCTGAGAGTTGCAGTAGGCTGCTACTCGCTTAGCCCCAATTGCTGTTGCCATTCGCAGCCCGGAAATTATCACTTCGTATTCGGCTTCGTTGTTTGAAGCCGTGAAATCTAATCAAAATGATTGCTCGAACATCTCCCCGGTTGGGGAGACCAAGCGTACACCTACTCTGGAACCGTGTTTTGAGCTTGCCCCGTCTACGTATAATGACAATTTTGCTTCATCTGGCTGTGTTGCTGGACTCATCTTAGGTGGCAATTCTATTAGGAAGTCTGCCAAGACTTGAGACTTTGTGCAAGTTTGGCTCCTGAATTCTATGTCATGCTCACTGAGCTCGACAGCCCACTTGGATAGTCTCCCCGACTGATTTGGACTGTGCAGGATTGTTCGCAAAGGTTGGTTTGAATACACCACGATTGAATGAGATTGGAAATAAGATCGCAATTTCCGCGCCGAATGCACCACATCCAGGGCCAATTCTCTATCGTCGGGTATCTAGTTTAAGCGTCATCTAGGATTTTGCTGAGGTAGAAGATTGGCAGTTGGTTGCCTAATTCTTCGCGTACAAGAACTGAGCTGATCGCGTGGGATGATACTGCTATGTAAAGGTATAACATCTCCCCCTCCTTGGGCTTTGAGAGGCCTGGTGGTGTCATGAGGTAGGTTTTCAATTCTTTGAACGCTGATTCGCATTTCTCTTCCCAAATGAATTTCTTGTTCCCCTTCAGGAGGTTGTAAAATGGAAGGCACTTTTCAGTTGATTTGGATATAAACCTAGTTAGGGCGGCTATGCGCCCGGTCAGTCCTTGCACTTCTCTAGTGTTTTTTGGTGATGGCATTCTCAATAGTGCGTTGATTTGTTTCGGATTGGCTTCGATCCCCCTTCTTGTCACCAGGTAGCCAAGGAATTCTCCTGAGGTTACCGAGAACGTACACTTGGCTGGGTTCAGCTTCATCCCATAAGTATTGAGTATTTTTTCAAAAGTCTCTTTGAAAATTAAATCTACCGAGCTCCCCGTATCCATGAGCACTCTTGCGATTTTGTACTCTTCAAGGATCAATTTGATGACTAGGGGATCGGCATCAGGGACGTCGAGTCCTGTTGTGTCTGTTTCATCGAATGCTATAGGTTCGCCTGTCTCCGAGGGCTTGATTTTCCATTTTTCACATGATGCAGCCCTGCGACCATATGCTTTGATTGCGGTTATCGAGTTTAGGCCAAACTGGTGGTTCCCTGTGATCATATTAATCTGTTTTTGAATGGTGGGGTCGGCACCGTTTGAGGTAGGTCTTCTCGGTCTCGTTTCGGGGGGTTGACCTCTTCGGCTTGGTCTTCTTCCCCCTGTTTGAGTTTGGTTGGCCTCTTCAGCTTGGTCTTCTGCCCCTGCTTGAGGTTGGTTGTCCTCGCCTTGCCGAGTTCCACCAATTCTCCTGACTGGTATTTGCTGAAGAGGAAAGACTTGAAGCTCTTTCATTTCTCAATGGAGTGTCCATCCTGGTTGTGGTATACACAATTTTTTTTTTACGCCTCCCTGCTCCTCAGGTCTTTTCCATTGATTTCAAGGTCCGTTCCTAGGTTTTCCTGCAAAAAGCGTTTGATTACTCAATGGGGGGTTTCGCCTTAGGGTACCGACCTGGGTCACTTGGCCTTTTCTCGGGTTCATTTCCGTGCGAACACCTTTCCTCTATGGAGCGCATCGTCGATTTTTGCTGGCGGGTTTAGTATTAGGTCATTTCTGAATTCGGATTCTCCCCATACCGCATTTTTGAGGGCGGCTATCGCGGCTTCGTCAGTTATCACCACTCGTGATATCAATTCTTTGAATCTATCAATGAATTGTCGGAGGGGCTCGCTCCACATATCTGCGTCTGAGATGTCTCTCTTGATGTACAATGAGTAGTGCTTTAGGAACATCAGGCTCATCTGGTTGAAACTATGGATTGATCCTTCGGGAAGCCGTGAGAACTAGGTGAGTGATGGTCCCTGCAGGTGTTCGCTGAACAGTTAGCAGTATCCCCCGTCCTTTTCGTGCTCATTGAACTGTGCTCGTCCGACTGCAATTCTGAAGGCAGTCATGTACGCGCTGGGATCCGTCTTTCCTTCATATAAAGGGATTTTGATCTTTCTGGGGTTTCGTATTCTTGCATTCTTTATGTGTGCGGCATACGGGATCCATAGTGTTTCTTCTATTAATCTGTCCAATTCTGGCGCCGAGCTTGTGGCCTGATGAACTTTGGAGTTCATTTGTTGGACGGCCTATTGTAAGGAATCTTTCATCTCCTGGATCTCTTTGATTGACTACTAAGGTCGCTTGTGGGCGCGAGAAGATGGGATATGGGAGTCAACCTCATATACGTCTGGTTCTCCCTCGGATACTTCGGATAGGTCGGTTCTGTCCTTCTTGTCTTCCGAAGCCTTGGCGCTCAGGGTGCGGTTTAGCTGCTCGGTCTCGCCATTGGTTTGGTCATCTCTCTGATCGGATTGTCCTCCCTCTGGGTTTCCATCTAGTGGGGTCTACGTTGTATAAGCATGGCATTCTCGCGTCTTGACTGAGCGCAGGGTTGGAGTGAAGCGTAGCCTCATGGAGTGTTCTCCCGAGACCGGGTACCATCATGCGGAAGTCCTGGTGGAGCGGTGTCATGAAGATGTTGCTCGGTCTAACCGTTTGGTCATCGCCTTTGTTTGGTCTGCGGACTTCTTGGCCATCTGGTTGAACCTATCTAGCAGGGATCTGTTTAAGGCGTCATGTGCCTCCAGTTTTTCGGACATGGATTGTACTGATTGGAGGAGTGTTTGGATCGTGCTAGCATATCTGTCAGATGGCATGGATGTGTTTTCCGTCATGGCGGAGTTGGATTTGGCTGCGTTTCCTTCTTGCATCAAAGAACTATTTTCTCCCCACAGACGGCGCCAATTTGTGGATGCTAAAACCCACAATGAATTTTTAAAAGATTATCTTAATGAGGAATTCGTTGTTCTTGTCAAAATTAGAAAGACATCGCAACACAAACTCAAGTCGAAAAGATATATAGAAGAATAATATGTTCTTTATTGATCTTTATGAATGCGTTTATACAAAAAGAAAAGATAGATCGATTTCTTCGTTCTAGTTCTAAGCCCCAAAAAGATTCTAATGCTTCATTTCTCTCTCTTCTTGCCTTGTATCCCCTTCCGCTTAGTCCGAGTTGTTCCAATCTTCTCGGGTTGTTAGGATCACGATCTCGATGCTTGCCCCTTATCTCGGAACCGTCTGGACCTAGTCTCTCTTATCCAGCTCGTAATCGCCTTGTGCTCAGCTCGTCTACGACATGAGTAGCCGATCATTCACTCTCTACGCCTAGGTACAAATCTGCTGGGTAAGTCTTTTGCATCTTGACACGTGCTGAGCTGTTATCTAGGAAGTGACACCGGTTGGATTAGAAACCTGCTGAGGGGGTTTCCACACCAACATGTGGATTTTTGGTTTTACCTTATGTATTTCGGAAACGGTTTTTGCAAGGGATTCGCGGAGATTGTGAATTTCTTGAATCATCCTTAGTAGCCTTGTGAGCTTGTTGGTGTTTGTTACGGATGATTTGAGGTTGTTCCTCGACTTGTTTCTTTTGCTCCACCCATAAGATATTTTTTTCTTCCTCAGTCCTGGGCTTATCGAATTGGGGATTTTTTCAAGTCGTATGGTCTCTAACCCTCCTAGGATGAACGTCCGCATCTTCGTCTGATTCTTCAGACGATTCACTGAGCTCTAGATTGACTTGTTCGGCTTCGTTATCTTATGTTTCTTCACCGAGAGGTGGAAGGTTGCTTTTCAATATCGCATCAAGATTTACCTTGTCGTGATTTTGTTTTGCCGTCTCCTTCTGCATGCTTTGCGTCACATCATGTGGGGTCGCGAAATCAAGTTTTCTCCCACGGAGCTTAGTAATTCAGCGCGAGAGGATGGCTCTACTTCTTTCGGTTAGGTTTCCACCTGTTTTGCAAGAGAGCTTGTCAGCTTATCTTTCTCTTCCGACTTCTTTTTGAGAGTCGAGAACATATTCTTAATCTCCTCGAATGCTGCAGTGTTTGCGTTCGCGTTGACTGCAGTGACGTTCGTTGGCGGAATTTATTCAACATTTTTTGTGCGGTGGAAGATCGTCATGAGATGCATGGTCGTTTTGAGTTATGGTATTCATGTTTCTGAACTGGTTGTTTGACGTGAAAGAAATCACTTGTCCCCTCCTTCTAGCGCTAAACTGTGGGAACCAAGATTCAACACTGTCGATTTCCATAAGTTACAAAAAATCATAGAGTACTCTAACTTTCCAGAGATCCCGGATTTTTGTGAGTCAAACACGAAAAGATCATAACCCGAAAATGATAAAATACGAGTACGAACTTAAGAACAAAAGGAGGACAAAAGTAGTCTTATTCTTAATCTACGTATGAGAGCGATACAACATGTCATAAGCCTCGGCTAAGTGAGCTGTTGGCGAATTCTTTAGTATGAACACCTAAGACTAGTAAACCTTATCGGGTCGCAGCTCGCTAACAAATGCGGAAAAATATTCTAAAGCCCTAAGTCTTTTGGTGCGGAGAATTGAATGTGTCCCACCTTTTCCTCCTCATCTCTCTTATATAGGCTTCAAGGTTGGTCCCTCTTCCTTTTCGGTCTCCGATTCTTTTGCGGAAATCTTCCTTTTCTCCTCTGGAAACATTGATTTCCTTTATTCCTTCCTTCCATTTCTTTATGGTTGCAGAACAAGCTATGACCGTCGTCGTATTTGGGCTGAATTCTCACCTAAAATACTAAGTGGTCCGTTTATCGCATTTTAGACCTCATCAGGCAGTTATGCATTTTAGGCGATTTTGACGATTCTTATCGGTGAATCGGTCTTTTGTACGACGATGCGATACATAATTAATGATATTACTCGGTTTTAACGCTTTTTAGTGAGCATTTATGATTTCTAGTAAGCGTTATCCGAGTGTTTTCCTTGCAATTTGGTATAAGTTTACAGGTTTCTAGGTGTTTGGGTCATTTTGGAAAAAAAAAAGACGGATTTCTGCAAAAAAGGGATGCAAATTGACATATGGAGATGCAGAGTACAACAGAAGGTTCAGAATTTTAGCAATGTTTGAAGATTTTCCCGTGGATGGATTGGCCCAAAAATTTAACACAAGATACCCACGTGAGTTAGATTTCATATGGAGGTGGTTTCAAGTCATTCCATCATATAAATCAAAAGTTATGGCTATTTTACTGAAAACTGGTCAAGCTGACTCGCAGAAGAAGATCGCGCAAAAATACTCTGGAGTGCACGATCAGGCATCTGAGTGCCCGATCGGGCATTTGTTCCTGGAATTCACTAAATTTTTCCCGATCGAGTGCTCGATCGATCTGATGACCCGAGAACTTTTAGAAGATTTCCAAAATTTGCAGAATTGGTCCTCAAGGCTATCTTTTATTTTATTTTGGGTTTTCCTTTTTTCTAAGCACTATAAAAACCTCTTAGATAGGTTTTATTTCATTAAGCTTTATGTTTTCTAAGTTTTTACTAAGAAAGGGAGAGGATATTTTGAACTCTTTATTTGGGAGATATTTTCTCTGAACCCTTGTTTAACATCTATTATTATTAGGGTTTAATACTCTGAGAGGAGATTATTCCATCTTTGTCTTTCATGTTGAGAACTATTTTCAAAGAAAATCCCTAAATGATAATTTGACTTTTAATCTGGACTATCTATTGTTTCCCTGAATCCTGGCGCTTTTATTCTATAGTTTACAACCGTTTTTAATTTACTGTTTTGATTTTGATCACAACCAAACTTGATTATTTCTGCTTTAGCTTGATTCAAGATTTAATTAAAACGTGTACTATCTGATCTCTGTGGGATTCGACCCTATATTTTGCTACATTGATATGTTGTCTGCAGTATTAGTTTTAGGATTTAAATTCTTGACCTATCAGAATTTCGGCGTCATTCCCGGGGACCAATACAGTGCCTTTTAAGTTTTCTTTAAAGTCTAGTCTAAGATCTTTCTTTTTCTCTTATTTTTATTTTATTTTATTTTATTTATATAGGTGATGGCAATGGATTATAATGATTGGATACATGAGCAAGAAGACACATTTGAAAAGGACATTCAGGATGAAGAGGAACCATTTGATGAGAACGTGATTTCCCCATAACAAAAAGTAGAGTTGGATTATCTTGAAAAATAGTATCCAACACTACCAAGGAGAGTCCTAGCTGAGATGCTTCGACTAAACATCCTCTTACACCGAGCAATGCTTGAGGAAAGAGATCTCACACGTGAAGAGATGATGGTTGCTGAGAGACTTGAAGA
>OVBE01013885.1:0-12395 GCA_900406425.1 Iberis pinnata | reverse complement strand
TAATACAAGTTTAGCAGGCATAAATGCCTACTAAAATGCATTAAATCTGAGTAATATGATTATATAGGCAATATACATGACGGATTACTGACGTATATGTCCGTCAATAAATTTGAATATAACAATTGGCAATGGTTTGAAACGGCTACTTTGCATCAAAAAAATTTACGAGCGGATTTGTGACAGATCGGTCCATCAGTATGTATCTATCAGTATTTTTCTGAAGGACCTAAAGCCGTCACGTTTCCGTTAGTCCCTCTCATTATTTTTGGCTGCGTTTTCTTATTGTGCAATGCTGAATTAATTAATATGGAACATTTTAAAGGATTGACACTGAGTGATTGAAATTCTAATCACATAGAATATGTGTATGCGTGTTTGAGTTATAAATTTTAAACATATGACTAACCCTAAAATATTGAATAAATATGGAATATCTTCGTCATTAATACCTAAATATGTAGATTTTATTAGATTTTTCTATAACAATTATTTTAATCTAGAAAAAATCGCAATCACTTGTATAATATTTTTATCAAAACATCACACACGATTTTCGGGTTGATTTGTACAAATATTTTTGTCAAAATTGGCTCATATCTTTAACACAAAAAAAACAAATTTGACTCAAACACAGAGGCATGTTTAAAAAAGTTTAAGATTGGCACATATAATAAAGAAAAAGGACACTGTCAACAACTCATAATAACCATCATGAACCTATCTTAACTGATACTAGGCATATTATGCACATGTAAAGCTATATTAGTTAAATATTTTGTACACTTTAGGCTCCTACCTAGTTCTGATTTTAAATTATATCCTTCTCCAGACAAATTAAAAAATAATAAAAATCGAAAAGGTTCGTATGAAAATGTTATAGGAGTAAATGATAGACGCATTATAATTTTTTTTTTATATAACTTAATTGTCCTACCACTTTCTAAGAGCGTAGACTAGTCATACGAATATACAAATGAAATTTTATGTGTCGGTCCATGGAATGTTGCAGGCCGTATATAAATCCTGTTGTGATCGGAAATCAAATCTAATGACAGTACTCTTAGTTGTGAACTATTTACCACAACGTTAAACGTCCTGATTAATGCATTTTATAATACTGCAATGTTCTTTATCGTGTGTTTATCATTATACGATTAAAAAACTTTAGTTATATTTATATTAAAAAACTAATTTATTTTATAATTTAAACATTTAAACCAACCAACAAAAATACTTCACTCTATTATTGATTATAAAATATTTAAAAGCGCTAAAATTTGTATAGAAATATAATTGGAAAAAATAATAATTTTATATTGCAAAAAGGAGAGACTGACATATAAATTTGAGAGAGAATAATAGAGAGGTACTCATTGACTCTTCCTTATAAAAATATAACACATAATGAGTCATTAAAGTGTCCCACAAACAATAACCAAGAAAAAAAAAATGAATATGAGAAACGAAGAGAAACCCAAAAAGCAGAAGAAGAAAAGTCTCATGAACTTCTACAAATTCTCCATTACCAAGCAATCACTCATAAACTCTAAATCCAAACCTAAACTCCCAATTACATCCCAAGATGAACTAGAGAAGAAACCAATTGTTGTCCGGTCAAATAAAACACAAAACCATATGATAAGGGACATCTTTGAACTAGAGACGACTACTAGTAATAAAGAAAGGAAAAAAGGAAGTGTTGGTTGTGTGGCGGAGGAAGGGAGGAAATCAGTATCACACGTGGAAAAGGATACGGCGGCGAGGATAGAAGTGGCGGCGGAGATGTTAACGGTGAAGATATTAGCGGCGGACATGCCGGGGTTTATGCAAGCACATGCGTTTAAGTGTGGAAGAACAACTTTAGATACTTTGGAGAAGTTTAGTTCCAAACATATGGCTTTTAATCTCAAGAAGGTAAATACAAACTCATATTTTCTCTTCTTCTTTTTTTCTCTATCACTTTCTACTATATATTTAACTATATATATATATATTTTAATACCCCCCTATTATATTATTCCATATGTTTCAAAATAACTATTGTTTAAGTCTGTTTCACACGGACTAAAAACTTTGAATTTTTCATAAACATAGCAATAAATATTCTAAACCAACCAATAAAAAAAATTACTACAAGTATTCTATTAGTCAGAAAAGTAACGCAATTAAGTTTGTTCATTGAAAACTTAAAAAATAGTTGATTTGAAACAATAACAGAACTCTAAAAAGACAATTCAAACAAACGGAGGAGAATAAAATCTTCTAAAGAGTTTTTTCTGTATCTCTACACAAATTTTAAAATTTTAAATACTTTATACCTAATAAGAAAATATTAGTTTTTTAGTGATTGGCTAAAATGTTTTGGATTACAAATACTTTAAATAAAAGAAAATTTCTTAATCTACGTGTGGAAATATATCACTAGAGAGGGATTTTCATGTTGAAAAATAACAAAAAGAGATAAAAGTTTGATGCAAAAACTCACTATATGTGTAAAATGACTTATTTTGTTATGTAATACGATATTTCTAGAACAAAAATTGTGAAAAGAAACTTATTATTAAAATGTCGTCGAAATGATTTATATCTATTGTGTTTTCATGCTTATTATAGTTGATTTAACTCGAAAAAATATAGTTTTTGACTAGGTTATATGCAGAGCCGGTCATGAGATTTTAAAATTTTCTAAAGGCCACATCTACAATGGAAAAATAGGCCAAAATTGTACAATTTTTTTTTAAAATGGGCCGTTTTTTTAACTAAAAATTTTAAATTAAAAAACGGCCGCAAGTGCATGCTTGCTCTGCTTGAGCTCAGAACCGGCTCTGGTTATATGTAAACTTAGATTTTAAGTTCAAAATTGTACAGTTGTTTTCTCAATAATATATGCATAATTTAGTATCTCTATAATGTTTTTTTGGATGAAGTCTCTCTATAGTTTGTTTGACTGTTATTTATGTGATATAATAGCATAAAAAATTGTTGTGGACAACATTATTGCGAGGATGGGCATGCACATTAATGAGACTTATGTAGTTTCTATTGGTTTTTTGTTAAGGCCACATAAAAACAAACAATTAGGCAGAAACTCATTCTCAATACCAAAAAAAATCTAAAATTTTTTCTTTATCACAAAAACATATAAATTCATCATTAGTGCTAAATTAATTTTAGTATTTGCTTTACTTTAAATAGTTATAAATATCCGGATTTTTTAGTTCGGATCGAAGTAAATATCGGATCGGATATGGCGGATAATTTGCCCGTGACTATAAAGTATGAGAAGAAGAAAATGACACATTCCCTCTTTAGTCTTAACTCTTAACTAACTACTTTTTCATGATAGTAGATGTCAATATCAAACAAAGACTGGTGTTTTATGGGTTGCAAAAAAAACCCCAAATAGTAAAAATTAATGAAGGTGAATAAGTAATCTTTGGATGTAACTATTAATGTATTGGTGGGTGAATAATAGAATTAAATAATAAAATAGAGTGATGGGAATTGGTCCAGCTAATGGTTGAAAAGGGCATCAAGAGCCATGTGGTCCTCTTCCACTCTTATTCCTTTTTTTTATATACTGATTTTTGGATTCCTATTTTGTCTCTCTCAATCTCCACATTTGCTTTGAATAAAAGAGCATTTTCAACTGTATTCCAATATTTTTAAAACCGGACCAACAACCAAATCGAAAAAAATTTCGGGTCATGAGTCGATGTGGTCCAACTGGATTCGATCGGGTTTGATTATTTTATTTAAAATTAGATTTATTTATATATATAATTAACAATAAAATAAATTTTCAGAATTTAACACATACAAATAATAAAATAATAAAAACCATAAATTAAAAATAGTAAAAAATACTATATATGTAAAAAAAAGAACCATAAAATGTTAAATTGTGGTTTTATACAACATATATACAAAAATCTAAATATTTAACATATTATAAATTTATACACTTATCTAATATATGTCACGAAAAGCATAAAATGTTTAATTGTATTTTCATTCATTATACACATACAAATATTTTATTAAAAATAAAACATGTTGAACCGGGGTTGAACCAACCCAGGTAATCAACCCGGTTCGACTCCCAGTCCGGTTTTAAAAACATTGTTGTATTCCATTTTTTGCTTTGAAATTTATTTTGGAGTAGAAAATAAAATTTAAAGTAAAATGTGCTTGAATCTATTATATTTTTCACTCTAAAATAGAATGAAAAATGAGATTATTCCAATAGAACATCTTTATATCCTATTCTATTTCTTACACTAATGTAAATATTAATGTAAGTGAGATATGAAAAAATATGTAGGAGTTTGACAAAGAGTATGGACCAGCATGGCATTGCATAGTGGGGTCAAGTTTTGGATCGTTCGTGACACATTCCACAGGTTGTTTCCTTTATTTCTCTATGGACAAATTCTACATTCTCCTCTTCAAAACTAAAGTTCTTAGTGCTTCTCCTCTTTGATTTTGTCTCTTCTTATCTTTTTTTTCTTCTCTTCCTTGCAATTGGTTGTACTCAAAATGTTTATTGTAAATTCTCTATCCCTACTTTTTTCAACTATAATTTGGTCTATCTAGTACTTTTAAAGATCTATTAATGCTTTTGAAGATTAAAGTAATTCTCATGTTCTTCACCTTATAATTGTCATAAAAAATTAGGCTGTTCTTTTTTTTAGTAAATATGTTAACGTTAACATAGAGCAGAGTTTAAATTTAGAGAGATTTTATTAAAAACTTGTAAGAGGTCATAAGGGGTTGATTAAGTTTTTTTGTTGTTGTCAAACTAAATATTTCATAGAACTAGAATTTTACATTCCATAAAAAGAACAAATAATTACAAATAATCAGCACAATACTAATTGAAACGTTAATTAACCTACTAGATACCGTAGGAACAATACAAAAAGAGATAGAGACAATAGTCAAACATAACGAAATATTGTAGAAAATACTTCGCTACTCGTTGTCAATGGTTTCCATGAAGGCAAAGATAGAGTCCACCAAGATGAGAAATGAAAATGACGTACCTTCTGCACCAGACATCAAAAGACCAACAAAATTTGTTGTTGGATAGTTAAACTTCCAAAAGTTCCAAGCTATTAGCACGAACTTGAGAAAGGGAAAGGCACATCCATTAATATGTTACACAATCCAAATTTTATCTACAAAATAGTGGACAAAGAAGCTGTAATAGGGGATTGAACCCTTTACATTAGAACTAACTAGAACGAATCTAGTAAAGACCTCAATACAAGGCAAAATTAGTGCATATAAGAAGTGACCACTTCGATTTTCATCTAATATCATATAAGGAAATGAACATGCACCATAAACTCTAACCGATGACCAAGGAATTTCTACATATAGACGTTGAACCAGAAGCTTAGAACTCTACTCAATATAATTGGTTACTTCTATCTTATTATTTCTAGATATACGAAGATACAAGCAAGCCTTATCTAAAGAAGACAGAACATGAAAATCGAACCTGGTTGAACCACCTTGCTCGCATTGATACCCAAATGAAAAAAATCGATAAAACCTCTAGAACAAGAGTATAAATTGCACACACCATTAGATATTAAACCAATAAAAGAACTGCATAAAACAGTAACATAGAACAAGAGAGGTTAAATCCTCAATAACTTACCAAGATAAAACCATGAATTTTGCCATAACTCATACCTAGATTAAAGACTCCCCAAACCCTTAAGAGAAGTGCCCATAATACAAAGTTAAGCCAAATCACAACACTTAACCTTACCAACTCGTCAAGTAGCAAGAGAGAGACCACTAGAGGACTCATCAGAAGCGTCAAGATGTAGGCAACGGTTGAACCGACTAAGTGGACTTCGATCTGAGCAAAAGACCGCCTAAAAAGAACATCGTCATACCGAACGGGACCTTTGAGCCGGATCTGAGACATGACTAAGGAGACCAACCGCATTTCACCGATAAACATGGCAGAAGAGGATTCGGAGAGTGACCGGGACAGAGAGAGAGGCCACTCGGAGTAAGGACAGAGACGACACAAGAGAGCGGAGACAGGTTTTGGAGAGGAAAGGGAGACACAACATAACAAGGGGTGGTGGTGGTGCTTGCAAAGGCGGATAGAAACCAATGAGAAGTAGTGGGGAAAGGAGAGCTCGTAAACGACGATCGTGACCGGATGTTGAAAGCAACGACGAAGAGACAATGTTGAGAAAGATGAAAAGCAGACAATAGTGTAAAGGAGGCGACGCCAGCTGAAAACGCTGCTGCCGGCGTCGAAAAACGACATCTCTGGTGAAACTTTGGAACTCGAGCCTGAGAGCTTATCTCTTGCAGATAGGACGAATAATACTGGTTGTGTATGAGGGATTGATTTAGTTTATTTCTATTTATTTCCTCAACTCTACAATTATAATTGTAAAATTTAGATGTCAAATTCTTGGTTTGGAACCACATATATTAGTATCTTTCAAAAGTCAGAATATAAACCGAAAATTTTGAATATTGTTGATGGAGTGAACCTTTTTTAATTTATTTATTATTCATAGTTTGTTGACAACACATATCTCATTCTCATATACAAGACCAATATTCCAACTTTATAAAGCGATTTTCTCGATTCTTTTAATATCTTCCAACATTAGTGGAACACGGTGAAATTCATATAGTTTATTGTATATAATATATTACCAGACATTTTCAACATTTTGAGTTTACTTTTATGTAGTTTGAATGGTATTATTGTCAATTCTCTATGATTAACAAAACAAATCTGAAAAAATACCATTCAAAAGAACTTGGTCTTAAACTTTAGCACAATAACTAATCCTATCATTCATCCATGACAAACAAAAAATTTGATAATGTAAACATTGTGAAAACATGAAATTGAACATGGTAAATATATTTTCAACTCTTTCATAATCATAGATTTTCTCTCTTTCTCGCTTTTCGACTAAATTTCACTGATATTAAATCAAAATAAACAATATAAATATCATTTACAAAACTACATAATACAAATTGTTACACAAACGTATATGTGCACTATATGATAAAAAATAGTAAATTGTAAATGAAATAAATAAGTTTTGCGATTCATCCTAGCCAAAAACTCATTCTTAATCATAGATTTTCTCTTTTGTTCGACTAAAATTCATTGATATTAAATCAAAAGATACAAAATTATGACACGAACAAATATGTGCGCCATGTACCGAAAATTGTAGATGAAATAAATAAGTTTTGCGTTTTAGCCTAGCCAAAAACTCATTTTTGATCATAGATTTTCTCTTTTTTCGACTAAATTTCATTGATATTAAATCAAAAGATACAAATTATGACACGAACAGATGTGTGCGCCATGTATTGAAAATTTTAAATGAAATAAAAAAGTTTTGCGATTCATCCTAACAAAAAACTCATTCTTAATCATAGATTTTCTAATTTTTTCTCGACTAAATTTCATTGATATTAAACCAAAAGATACAAATTATGACACGAACAGATATGTGCGCAATGTACTGAAAATTGTAAATGAAATAAATAAGTTTTTCGATTTATCCTAGCCAAAAACTCATTCTTAATCATAGTTTTTCTCTTTTTTCAACTAAATTTCGTTGATATTACAACAAGTATGACACGAACATATGTGTGCCGCATGTACTGAAAATTGTAAATGAAATAAATAAGTTTTGCGATTCATCCTAGCCAAAAATTCATTTTAAATCATAGATTTTCTCTTTTGATCGACTAAATTTCATTGATATTAAATCAAAAGATACAAATTATAACACGACATGATGTACGCGCCATGTACTGAAAATTATATATGAAATAAATAAGTTTTGCGATTCATCCTAACCAAAAACTCAATCTTAATCATAGTTTTTCTCTTTTTTCAACTAAATTTCATTGATATTAAATCAAATATAACACGAACATATTTGTGCTGCATGTACTAAAAATTGTAAATGAAATATATAAATTTTGCGATTCATCCTAGCCAAAAACCCATTGTTCGCTTTAGTTTCTCTCCATTAAAGATTCAAATGTTGTTTTTACTATTATTTCTTGAAAAAATATTATCTCCTTAGATGAATATTGCAAACCTAGTAATTGATTTTGCTTTGATCGTTCACAAACACACACACAAACACAAAATCAAGATCAATCTATAAACCAATAATCTTCATTGTTTTTTTTTTCCAACATGAATTTGAAATATTTTTTTTTGCACAAAAGAGAAGAACATAGATCAAACCTAAATATATATCCACCATATGATCTCTCCATTTTTGTTAATCTGTTATTAATCTTATTTATGAACTTCCACTCGTTGATCTTCTACTTCTTCTCCGATTAGACGAAAACAGAGAACAAAATCCACAACCAACAGAGATTTTTTGAGAAGGTGGATCCAATGTTGGTGTTATCTCTACCAATCTTCTACCACGGCTACGTCCTCCATCTGATACGCTTCGTTTTACCGTTGACGGTGTCGTCGCTGTCGTTGAAGATGCCATAGATCCGTCGCGATGATCGTTGCATCGATTTTCTTGTCTTTGATCGTTACGAATCTCTCCGCTTAAGAATCTATCGTTCCAGATTAATCCTGAAGATCCTTGTCTACGAAACGACGCCGTTGATCTCTGCAACGCCATCGTTTTTCTCTTCTCTCTTTTGTGGTTTTCTGGTTTTATAGAATATGAATTTGTCTGTCTCTGTTTTTTTTTTATGTAAAAGAGAAAAAGGAAGAAAGATGAAAAAATTAATAATAATGGGAAACGGAAATTTCTTTTTTATTTTATTTTATTGTTTCTTTTTATATATTTTATTGAAATTGACAAATTTTACCAAAAATAGGAAAACCAAAGAGACACTAACTTGCTAACTGTTTCTTTTGTACAAAAAATCTTTTGATATGTCTTAAAATAAAATTAAAATTAATAAAATGGTCAGGATAATCCAAATAAAGAAGAGAAAGAAAGAATTAGTCAAATAGGTCTTGCTGATTTTTGTAAATTACACTAATCTTGGATAGAATCATGTCCTAACATAAAGATGATATTATTATCTACCATATATATTAAAAGGTTCTTTTTAAATTACAATTTTGTTTGTTATAAGAAAATAGGTTCTTTTTAAATTATCTACCAATCTACCATATATATCTACCATTATCTACCATATATAATTATAATTACAATTACCATATATATTAAAAGGTTCTTTTTATATAATATAAGGAAATAGATCTCATAATATTATTCACAAAATCAATATCAATATAAAGAATCTCCATAAAAAAAGTTATTTAGCATTTTTAAAATAAATTATTTAAAATGAAACTATAACATCAAACATTTTTCGAAAATCTTGATTTAATTTGTTCTCTTCAAAAATAGATCATGCAGATTTTAAAAAACCAAATAAGATGTTATCCATAATTTTTTTTTTAACACACTTTATTAAATTAAATGAACGTTACAAAATGATCTTCGTACAACGGTACAGTAATACATTGAGGAATAAAATTGTAGAATTTATATAAACACAATGAAGCTTGATTAGATTTGACTAAACAATGTGATGCTTTATTATTTCTACGAGGGATCCATTGTAAAATGATATCGTCAAATTTATGTCGCCAAAAATTGTAGTCACGCGTCCAGTTTATGAGAATATAATTTTGTGTTTTGTTGGTAAGCGTATTAACCAATTGTTGACAATCTCCTTCAAAGATTATCTTCTTGAACCCATGTATCCAAGCATGTTGCATTGCCATAATAAGTGATTGAGCTTCAACTTCCAGTCCAGATTGCACTGTATTACCTAAAGCATAGGCTGAATGCATGTAAGTACCATTTGAGTCTCGAAATACCCAGGCATCTCTTGATTTAGTGACGGAATTACTGAATGCCGCATCATAATTACATTTAATGTAATCTATGGGGGTTTTCGCCATTCTGAATGAATCCGTTGTGGATGTGAGTGGGGTCTTATCGGATTGTTGAATCTCCAGTTTTCTGCTTCACTAATTGACCTCTGAACAATGGTTTCCCAAGTATCTATTTTTTGTTGGAATATGAATCGATTTCAGCGCTTTCAGATATGCCATAATAGCCAAAAATGTAGGTTATCATATGATCTACCTACAACCGAACTAGTTGTACTTGTAAAAAGTTGTTCTAGTTTTGACAAAAGAAGAGTAGCTTCATCAAGTAGGTTGATGTTCATGAGTGGATTAGCCAACCAAATATTGGATACATGTGGACATAAGAAGAAAAGGTGATTCAAAGTCTCCTCCTGTCCACAAGCTTGACAAGCAGGGTCTTGGATCAAATGTCGTCGGTATAGTTCAGATTTTGTTGCCAAAATATTTACTATCGTACGCCAAAGAAAATGTTTGATCTGAGGTTGTATGTCTAGCTTCCATTTTGGATGTAAACTGAGTGTTGTAGATTCACGATCCGCCGTTTGCTCTGGCAAGTATAGTTGTGTTGCCACCCGATACCCCGAGCTAACGGTATAGAGTCCGTTAGTGGTGTATGACCAAATAACTAAGTCTCTTGTTTTGGCGAAAGGTAGTTTAATGTTTAGTATCAAAGCTGCATCCTCCTGACTTATCCAGTCATTTACCCGCTCAACATTCCACATGTTGGAGTTAGTGATTAACGACGAAACGGTGGTATCATTCTGGAGCCCTGTCATCTTTGGAATTGGTGCTCGTGGGGAATTCGTAGGTCGCCAATTATCATTCTATAGATGTATCGACTGTCCATTACCAATAATAAAGTTGCATCCTGAGTTGATGATATCTTGTCCAAAGAGTATTGAACGCCAACAATAAGAAGGTTTTGTACCAAGCTGGGCTGTGTGGATATTATTAATTCTAAAATACCGGCCTTTTAGCAAGCGTGCTAAAAGACTAGAAGGTTGTTGTTTGAGTCGCCAAATCTGTTTTGCAAGTAGGACTTTATTGAATAACTCTATATCCCGAAAGCCTAATCCTCCTTTGCATTTAGGTACACATAATTTATCCCAGCTAAGCTAATGTAAAGAACATGTTGAACTAGCCGTGTTCGGTTTTGACCACCAAAACTTAGCAATTAGCTTGACAATGTCCTCAATAATTCCTTTTGGGAGTTTGAAACATCCCATTGAATAAATCGGCATCGTAGAAGCAATAGATTTGAGTAAGATTTCCCGTCCACTTAGTGAAAGAAACTTTTTGGATCATCCAGTGGTTCGTTGTTGTATCTTATCAACTATAGAGCGGAACACCTCAATCTTCTTTGATCCAATCATTCCAGGCAAGCCCAAATACTTCCCTGTACCACCATCATTGTGAATTTGTAGAAGATTACGAATCCGAGTTTTCTGAACAGAATCAATTCTTGAACCAAATGTAATTGCTGACTTGGAGTAGTTAATTAATTGTCCATACGCCCTTTCATATTGTGCAAAAATATCTTTCAAGACTCGAGCATAGTGAATATTAACATTACAGAAGAACAATGAATCATCTGCAAAAAATAAATGACTCACAGAAGGTCTGGAATTACTAATTGTAACCCCGCGTATCTGTCGTTGGTGTATAGCACGCTTGATCATAAATCTTAAAACTTCAGTGCAAAGGATAAATAGGTAAGGTGATAGGGGATCACCTTTCCTTAATCCTCTACCCGGAGAGATAGAGCCTTGTGGAATTCCATTGATCAGAGTAGAAAAAGTAACTGTTTTGACGCATAAGAAATTCATGGAACGCATTGCATGTTCCAAAAAGTCCCATTCTAGTCGATCATAAACCTTTGATATATCCGTTTTTATTGCCATATAGCTTTTCGAAACTCTTTTGCGAACTTTCAGAGAATGTAGTATTTCATGGGCAATAAGTACATTATCTGTAACCATTCGATTAGGAACAAAGGCAGCTTGTTCTTCGGCAATTATGCGGATAATTTGAAGTTAAAGAATGACATGACGTCCAATAATAAACTTTGCTCACATATGGATAAAAATAAAATTTTCAAGCCTAACACAAAAATAAATATTATCGTATAAAATACCACTAAAATTATTTTATTCCAATATTATGAGAAATCATTAAAAATATTTTTTATAAAGTTAAAAATATAAAATTAAGGTTTGGATTTATTATTTTGTGTTAGAGTTCTGTTTTAAATTTTAGGTTTTGATTTGAGAATTTAAATTTAAATTTATTTTTGTGATACTTTTTAAAAAATAGCATTTTTAGGGCATGATTGGTTAATGCTTTAGAAGATTTCTACAGCCAAAATTATTCTTTCTACAGCCAAATATATTTCTATAGCAATTGAGTGAAACCAATCAAGCTGTAGCTTTCCTATTTTTTCTCACAG
>OVBE01013884.1:0-12395 GCA_900406425.1 Iberis pinnata | reverse complement strand
ATATCACAAAATTAAACAAAAAATAAATTATTTTCAACTAAAAGAAAATTGGTCATACTAACATAATTTAATGAATGTTTTCTAATTACCATATTAACTACACATTATACATCAATATATAAATAGTTATGAGCCACCTCATCATCCACATAAATTTAAATTTAAATTTATATAATTTAATGAATTACTTTCCAAATATCTATATATATAGTTAATTATAAAAGAATATATATATATATAGAGATAGCTTTTGCTCTCTCCTCCTTTATGCTTGAGTCACCTCATCATCCACATAAATTTAAATTTAAATTTACAAAATTTAATAAATTATTTTCGAAGTAAAATATTAACTACATATTATATAAATAGTTAATTATGAAAGAATATGAAAAGTCATGAATTTCTTTTACTATATCAAAAAATTAAACAAAAACTAAATTATTGTCAACTAAAATAAAATTAGTCATACTAGCATAATTTAATGAATTATTTTCTAATTACCATATTAACTACATATTATACATCTATATATAAATAGTTATGAGCCACCTCATCGTCCACATAAATTTATATATTTTAATGAATTACTTTCTAAATATCTATACAAACAGTTAATTATAAAAAATATGAAAAGTCATGTATTCCCTTTTACTTTTACTATATCACACAATTAAACAAAAAAGTAAATTATATCCATTAGAACAAAATTAGTCATATTAACATAATTTAATTAATTATTTCTTAAGTATCATATTAGCTACATATTACATACACATATATATAGTTACTTATAAAAATATGAAAAGTCATGTCTTCCTTCTATTATATCATAAAATTTTTAAAAGTAAAATATACTCACTAAAAGAAAATTAGCCGTCCCCACCAAAAAAAAAAAATTAGCTATATTCATTTTAAGAGTACCATCTTTAATGTATTAGAGGTTTTAATAAACAATGACTATAATTTATAAACCAAAATCTACCAACACACTTAGTATCAAAATATAATTAAAAAAATTTGTAACTAAACAAAGTCTAAATATATGTTAAATCTATAACACTTTTCAGATTTTTCTTTATGATATATTTTTTTAGTTTGATCATTTTCATTGGCGGGTAAAACTCTAGTATTTAATATAATTAAGTTTTTCGACAACAAATCCAAATTTGAAAAAAAAAATCTCAGGATTAAAATTTTAATTTACATAATTTAGTGAATTAATTTCTAAGTAACCACTACCACATATTACATATCTATATAAATAGGAAATTATGAAAGAAATATGAAAAGTCATGTCATCATTTCCAATATATCACAAATCTAAACAAAAAATAAACTATACTTACCCAAAAGAGAAACAATCATATTAATTTTATGAGTAATATTTTTTAATAAACCAATGGCTATAAATAAAAATTGACCAACAAACTCAATATTAAATTATAAATAAAAATTATAAACTAAAACGCAACATAACTAAATAAAACATCACATATACACCAATTACAAAATGAAATACATAAACTCTAAACTTTGTAAATTGTATATTACACATCGTAAATTCATTTGTTAGTTTTAGATTAATTATTATTTTTGTTATTTTTTTGAAATTTGAGAATATATATGAACTAACAAGCAACTCAACGGAGGTTAGCCAAAAAAGATTTTCACTAATTACTTTGTTGAATAAAATATATTACCGGGCTATCAAATCATGTCTAATATTTTTGAACGATGTGAATAGAAAAATCAAAGCAAAACTTTCTATTAAGTTTTGAAAATGCATGACCAAATATGGATTTTATAATTTATATATCACATTTTACAAAATTAGTTGTATTAAATTTCATCAATAAATTATTTAAAATTATATTTTTATTAAAATATATAATGTGTGTATCTAAATATATAAAATATAAAAATTTTAAGAGAAAAACCAACTATTTAAAAGTACATACTAAAAAGTTTGTTCAAAAGTAATTTCAAGATTTTTTCATAAAATATAAAATCTACACAAGAAGAAAAAGTTTTACACATAGAACATAAGATAATGTAGAATAAAAATCATCATAATTGTTGTTAAGGATTACTAGTTTCTTACAATAATATGTGCAACATTTGGACAATTTTCATAATTATTTTTAGTTTTAACATTATTTTGTACCTAAAAATCTAAACTAATGTTAAAGTTATAACATTTTTTTCAATTTTTTCTTTGTGACATTTATTTTTACTCCAACCATTTACACTAAAACCCTAGTAATTCATAAACTTGTTTTTTCTCATAAAAGTTGATAAAAAGAAAACATCAAACGAGTGATGTCAATATCAAATATTAAGCAAGACTTGTACCCTCTATGAATTTCCTTATTACCAATTTCAAGCAAATTGTCAATATCATTGGACAAAGGAAGATAAATACCTTCTAAAGGCTTATCATAAAGGGGAACATGTAAAGGATATATCAAAGAAATTTGGAATATCAATGGATATATGCTTTAAAAGATTGACTATATTGCATTCGTTGTCTTTGACAATAAGGTAAGAATCAACAAACATTTGTGAGTGATTTATTGGTTATTATTGACATCTTTGTTCACTAACAAGGAGAAAGAGAGTGATGACATGTTTCTCTTTTCACTTCGAAGACATGTACATCTTTCTCTTTTGACAACTCGAAAAGTGGATCAAGAAACACCAAGCAGTATAGCAGAGAAAAAAAGTTGTAAGATTCACTCATACTTTGTACCAGAAGAGAGGATCTTGGTGATATCGTGCATGGAGCTTTGTGAAGGTATATCGCCTATGATCGAGGCAGTGCTAAAACTACAGAGAAAATGGTCGAATATAGCAGATGGATCAAACCAAATCAGGATTCTGGTGGACATGGACACTTCAGCCGGAATCAGCTCGATCTTTAGAAGAACATAAGCTGATATCCAAGTGAGTCCTCACTATGGAGACATAGTAATTGAGGTGTGTGGGACTAAAAGAAGGGTAAATATAGCTTTCATTCAACTAGTATTATATCTCCGCATGAATTTCTAGATTATCTTTCAGAGCTAGGTTTTTTTCGTAAACCAGCTTTGAAATGTTACATACTTTTCTGTGTCTGAGCAGCGAGCAGAGAACATTCTTGGTAATCTAGAGTTGGCACTTTCTTTGCCTAAATCATTTGAAAAGTGCATCATTCTTTTTCTATCATCTGCCACAACCATGTAATGAAATATGTAAAAAGAATCACAAAGAGAAAACATATGATATATCAAGAAGTTATAGACACACTTTAACATTTGAGGTTCTCTTCATTCCAATGCAAGTCTCAATCCCTATATATCCTTATATAATAATTTACAAGTCATTTTTTAACTACCATTTTTCTCTTTTTTGACACATCACTATTTTAATACGTGTCTTCACGGTAATTTTCTCAAATTATTCTTCTTTTTCCAACAATTTTATTATTAATTATTAAAAAAAATCAATTAAAATATTCCAATTATCTCCATTTCATTTTACAGTTACCTTAAATAAAACACTCCAAAATTACAATTAACAAAATGATTTCAATAACACTTTAATTTTTAATTTTTTGGTTTTAATGCATAACATTCGTTTTTTTCTTGCTTTCAAGGGTAAAAGCTATCTACAAAACAAGTACATGACATTATTATTTTCATAATCTCCTAACCCTAACATGCTTTCTCTTTCTAATCAAGTTTTTATTTTGTTATCAGAATATATTTCTTTAGCATATATGTTCAAAGTCAAATTTCCTTACTATCCATACATTTTGATAAATTATATCATTTTAAGTTGCTTTAACAGTCATTTGCTAAACGCATAATTTGAAAGATAAATAATTATGAAAAATCATTACGGTATCACATTATGTTTTTCTCTGTATATGTATGATACAGTAAAATATTTTTTTTATCCTTTCCACAAAATTTTTTTTAACCTCATCGCCCACATAAATTTATATATTTTAATGAATTACTTTTTATATATCTTTATAAATAGTTAATTATGAAAGAATATGAAAAGTCATGTACTGCCTTTTACTTTTACTGTATCACAAAATTAAACAAAAAAGTAAATTATAGCCATTACAACAAAATTAGTCATATTAACATAATTTAATTTAGTTATTTTTTAAGTATCATATTAGCTATACACTATATATATATATATATATTTTTACTTATAAAAATATGAAAAATCAAGTCTTCCCTTCTACTATATCATAAACACATATATATATATACTCACTAAAAGAAAATTAGTCATATTAATTTTAAGAGTACTATCTTTAATGTATTAAAGTTTTAATAAACAATGACTATAATTTATAAACCAAAATCTACCAACACACTTAGTATCAACATATAATAATAAAAAAAAAATTTTAACCAAAACTCAACCTAAATAACATATCTAATATTCAAAAATCAGAAAATATATTCATAAACCCCTAACTTTGTAAGTCATATATTACACACCACAAACTCGTATGTTAGTTTTTGATTAATTATATTTTCCAATTATTTTTTTTATTTAAGAAAATATATGAACTAATCACCAACTCGGTGCAGGTTAGTCAAACACAATTTCCAATTATTTATTTTGTTGATTAAAATATCTCATTATGCTACCAAATCATGTCATATAGGTTTGAACAATGTGAGTATGAAAAACACAACTTTCATTTCAACATTTAAAATGCATTATTAAGTATATTTATGTAATTTTTTTGTGGTTAAATAAAATTAATTGTATTGAATTTGTCAATAAACCATGTCATAGTAACTTTATTTATAAATATTATATCATAAGTGTATCTAAATAAAAAATTTTAAAATACCCCATACAAAAGGGTTTATGGGAGAGAACTTTCCAGATTTGTTTGGATATTATCTAAAAAATACATAAAAATAAAAATAAAAATTGATTGATGAAATAATAAGATATTTTCAAAAAAGAACATAAATATGTAGGAGGTAAAATCATTACAACCCTAATTGATGATTGTTACTCTTTTACAAAATTATGGCCCAACTTTTATCAAATCTTATAATTATACTGAGTCAATTATTTTGTAGCTAAAAAAAAACTTAACTAATGTTAAAGTTTAATATATTTTCTATAATAATTTTTATTGTGGTCATTTACATTAAACCCCGTAGTGAATTATTACATAATTTAGTGAATTAATTTTTAATTAACATATTAACTACATATTACATATTTATATAATATGTAATATTGAAAGGAAATATGAAAAGTCACGTCATCATTTCTAATATATCACAAAACTAGAAAAAATAAAATAAACTATACTCACCAAAGGATAAACAATCATATTAACTTCATGAGTAATATCTTTTTTTAATAAAACAATGGCTATAAATTATAAATCAAAATTTACCAACAAACTCAATATTAAAGTATAAAAAAAATTCTAAACTAAAACGCAACATAACTATATATCGATACTTTTTACTCTTTTATCCTTAAGCAACCTCACCACATGGATTTAAATTTTAATTTAAATAATTTAGTGAATTAATTTCTAAGTAACACAATAACTACATATTACACATTTATATAAATAGGTAATTATGAAATAAATATGAAAAGTCATGCCACCATTTCTAATATATCATAAAAATAAACTATACTCACCAAAGGAGAAACAATTATATTAATTTCATGAGTAATATTTTTTTTTTAATAAAACAATGGCTATAAATTATAAATAAAAAATTACCAACAATCTCAATATTAAAGTATAGAAAAAAATTATAAACTAAAACGTAATATAGATGATTAACATACCACATATTCACCAATTACAAAATGAGGTACATAAACCCTAAAACTTTGTAAATTTTATATTACACATCGTAAATTCATTTGTTACTTTTAGATTAATTATTACTTTTCGTTAATTTATAATATTTGAGAAGATACATGAACTAACGAGCAACTCAATGGAGGTTAACCAAAAATGATTTTCATTAATTACTTTGTTGAATAAAATATCTTACCGTACTACCAAATCATGTCTGATATTTTAGAACGGTGTGAACTGAAAAAATCAAAGCAAAACTTTTTGTTAAGTTTTAAAAATGCATGAACAAATATGGTTTTTATAATTTATCTATCACAACTTACAAAATTAGTTGTATTAAATTTTTCAATAAATTATTTCATAGTAGACTTTTATTAAAATTATATAATGCGTGTATCCAAATATAAATAAATAAAATTTTCAAGAGACCAACCAACTAATTAAAAATACATACTAAAAAGTTTGTTCAAGTGTAGTTTTTAGATATTTTTCATAAAATCTAAAAACTACACATTAAAAAAGGTTTTGAACATAGAACATATGAAAATGTAGAAGATTAATTATCATAATTGGTTTGATCCAAAAAATTACCATAATTGTTGTTGATGATTATTAGTTTTTTACAATAATATGTGCAACATTTGAAAAAATTCCATAATTATTTTGTAGTAAAAAAAAATATTATTTTGTAGCTAAAAATCTAAGTTAATGTTAAAATTATAACATTTTGTTTAATTTTCTTCTATGATATTTATTTTTACTCCAACTATTTATGCTGATTAGCTCCTAGGACGGATAAAACTCTAGTATTGAATAAAAAAGATAGATGTGAATTTTTTCCTTCATTAAGGGCTTATAGAAATTTGACCCCAATGATTGAGAGAGTTACCGATGAGATTTCTAAAAGCGAAAGTAGTGACACCGTTTCTCAAGTGATTTGAAATTGAGCATATTAAAATTGACTATAATGGCCCTTCGAGTTCATACGTATTTACTGTTTATGTTTGGGCTTAAATTATTTAACCAAACTCGTAAGGCCCATCTCAATCATTAATTATTATATAAATCTACTTTATTTTTTTGAACAATTTTGGCAGAGCTTTAAATAGTAGTTCTTAATAATTATTATATTTTTTTGACAACAATAATTCTTATATTTATATATCCAACACGAGAAAATTATAGGTACCATAAATTATATAGACAAATTATTGAAAATGTCATATTATCTACATCTTATTCTTATGAATAATGTCATATTCAACATTATGTAATGAACACACACAATGTTTCCTTCTTTTTAAAAATTAAAACAAAAAAAAAATTAGTCATCATCTCTCGACTCATCATATCCCCATAACCCCTCATCATCTCTCTCCACTAATCTCTCTCAATTTTCTAACGCCTCTCCACTCATCTCTTAACTCCTAACATCACTCTATCTAATTTCCTCGTAGTTCTTCTCGTTTTTAACAGAGTTGTCTTCATTCACTGTGATATCATTGGTTAAAAGAGTTCGGTCATCTCTAAGGCTAAAGGAGAAATAACTGGCTAAAGAAGTTCGGTCAGCTTCAACGGCGATAGTTCTTGTCAACACCGAATCTGCACAACCGCCTCCATGCATATCATCTACAAGACTTGATGAATTTGTCCACCATTCAAAGATTTGAGGTTTGATTTTTCACGCCTTCCTACTAGGTTGATTCTTCTGCATAAGCACAAGCAGGTGGTACATATGCAATTATAAGTGTTTTCTTAACTGTTATATAGACTGATTTATAGTAGACATGATTTAATATGTTTATGCCTTACCAACACATTTTTTTCAATTAACCAGGAAAAGGTTGAAGAACAAGTAGATGAAATTGTAACTTTTGGTTCTAAATTATTTACACAGTTATATAGATTTATATGTGGTAGATTGTGGATGCTTAAATCCATAAAACAGATTTATAAAATATATTGGGTGAGAAATTCATAGAATTTCGTTAATAAGATACAAACACAACACAAATCGATATGAAAATAGAAGTTTATATTTATTTATGAAGTGTTCGAAAGCTATAACTGTATAAAAACTTTCTGTAAAAAAGTGAAAAATATCTCTCTCCTTTTGACATATCTTTATTTATATTGCTCCATTTTCTTTGCATTTATGTTGCGGCTTTCGGGTTTCTCGGGTTGCAGTTCTGATATTCGCGCTGCGGCTTTCGGATCTCTCGGGTTGCAGATCCGATATTCGCGCTCATCTTGAACTCCCACAAACCCAAGATCTCGGCGTATCCCGAGAAACTCGGAGCGGTTGCGACTTGGTCCTTTCTTGCTTGGGTTGTCCTTTTTTCCACCTGCGTCATATCAAGTATTGAGTGTTCAGGCATCCCTCAAGTGTACTCAAGTTGAATATCTTCTTCTTGATAGATCATCCTTGGGTCTTTAAATACTTAGCATTTTGTGTCATAACTTCATAAATAAAACGAAATCTTGCTGAGGGGGTTTTGACACAACATATTAGCCCCCAGGTCTTCCAGCGAATTTGGAGAGTTGGATGACCTTCAAATATGTGGATGGTGACTTCTCCTTAGGATTTCAGATTGATGGTTCTTTTAATGTGAATTTATGCCAGGAGCACTGGTTGTATCGAAATACGAATACTTTGCACTTTTATTACTTTTTGGATGTTTAAGACTTGAATCTTTTTCAGGATCGTTTGAATGATTTTATTCTGGTTGGTTGTCTTGTTGTTTTTTCGGGCGTTACATTCAGTTGTCTTGTAACTTATAATAAGATTTATACATTTTGATGTTTTATTTATTGCACAATATCAACGTGTTTATTCGAAAGGTTGAATGTTAAATGTGTGACAGACGTTTCAACCATTAAAAATGTTTGTCATACGTTTCAATGCATTGTTGCATAACAGGGTTTAGCTTTAGCGCTTACACAATATTGAGGGTTGCTCATGCTATTACCCACTTGGGGTGTCTTATTGTAGAATTGGCCAGGTCAAACAATGTTTTATGCGTTTTAGCGTTTTATTGCCATTTTTTTATTGCAGATTAAATTATAACAGAGTTAAGTTTCTGGATCGAGGTGTTGGGTACGGTTTCTTATTTTTCTTGAGTTCTTAATGAGGTGAACAACTGGATGATCATCAACATTATAATTCCTACACAAATTTATTGGGTTTAGGAAAAAACAATATATTTTGTCATATATCCTTTCGATATATCCTAAAATAATGTGTTTGCTTATGTGCTTACTTTTTCTTATGTGCTTTCAATTTGTCCATGAAGTTTTCTTCAGTGACCCATCAACTTTGTTAAATGATTCATGGACGTGTTGGTGCTAGACAACGACTATTGGCATGACTGATGTGTGGTATCTTTTAGGACGTCTTGTAACCCTCCTCTCCCGCACTTCGTCGTGCACCATTGGCCTCTTCTCATATCATTTTATCTCAGTAAGGGTGATATTTTCCTCGTCATCATCATTAGAGTCTTGGGAAGGTTTTGTAGTGTCTTTAACTTCCTATTGAGATAACCACAGACAGGGATGGTGATTGTCATAAATCATGGACATATGAGTTTATGTGGGGACGATTTGAGTGAAGGAAGATACCTTCTTTCATGAATCAGGTCATTGTTTTGGGGCTTGTGTGTCCCCCGTTTTACTTGAATCATCTTCTTGTGGCACATAGAAATCATGTTAATTGTGTATATTTAACCATGTGTATTTGCCCTCTAATCAGATTGTCCATTTAAACTTTTTCATATGGATATTTTCCATGGGTGGAAGGTTAAGAAGTTAGATTTACTGGTTCCTTTTCTGTTTCTCCCTCGACATCTTCAATATAAGGCATTTTCTGCACAAAGTTGTATGAAACAAAGATTTTTATAGAACATTAAATATGAAGTACATTAATTATAAGTCTGGAATTACCAAATCCTTTAATTGTCTTTCCTGAACATCTTCCGTAGGTATAGATGGCGTGTTCTGCGAAAACATTTCAATACACAATCATTACATAACGCTTAGCACTTCATTTTACTTATGGACAACTTTGTCTACTAATCATGTCCACCATAACGAAATTCGGAATTGCTTGAGGATCTTCAAGTGTCACGAGCTAGTAATTTGTATGTATAACGTAGCGCTGTCTTCGCTTTGAAATAAGTCTGGTTTTGATACGACGAAGGAGCACCTAGGGGTGGGAAAAAAAACTTGAAACCCGAATTCGAACCTGAAACCGAAAAAACACCCGAACTGAAACTATAAAATACCCGAACGGGTTTTGTTTTATAGAAGTTTGGATACCCGAACTCGAACGGATAAAACCCAAAAAAACAAAAAAAAACCCGAATGGATACCCGAAGTCCGAACTTATGACTATTATATTATATATGTTGTTATGTATACATCTTTTATCGTATATATTAATATATCCNTATTCAAGAAAAATAGATTTTAAGTGTTAAGTTGTGTAACTTAGTGGCCTAATGAGTTTTTTTGGTCTTATATATATATATATATATATATATATATATTTATACATTAAATTCTATAATTAAGTTTCATTTGTATAAGAAAATGTTGTATAGTTTCGTACAATAATTTAAATTTCATTGAATATATAAATTCATAAAGAAAAAGAAGAAAAATCATACTTAAACAAATTATTAAACATGTTTAATACTAATTAAAATTTTAAATCGATTCAAATTATAAAATTTTAAGTCGGTTTGGTTCAATTTTTTTTTGTAATAAAAATTCAAACATCCGAACCTGACCCGAACCCGAAGTTAAAATATTTGAACCTGACCTAAAGCCATAAAATACCTGAACGAGTTCTAGACCTCTTTACCAAAAAAACCCGACCCAAACCCGAACGGGTATCCAAATGCCCACCCCTAGGAGCACATCTAAATCACTGTCGTATTCTTCACTTGACTACAAGTTTCAGAAAGAGCATGTTAGTTAAAACATATCTTGCATATACATGGTGGAAAAACATCACAACATGCCCACCTGAAATGCGCTCCACGCCCTACTAGGTTGCTGATACAGTTGTCTAGTAAGTGGATCGTCGTCCGTAACCTAACAGTGAGCATAGTACATTATTTACGTGATACGTTCGTAATCTAACAGAGACCGAATAAATAAGCTTTATTCTAACCTTGGTTGGGGACATCTCTCTGGTCGACTGTGCATTATGTCCACAGTTAGGATCTCCATTCGAGTATCCTCCTGGAATACATTAACGAATTATCTTAATATGGTCCACGAGAAACCCCCATTAACAAAGCCCAAATGTTTTTAATTTTACCTTGGTTGTCTTAGGCCTGAATTACCTACTCTTCCATCCTGTTTTTGTTGTGCTCTTGGGATCTGAGTATTATCCAATTGGACAACATTAATTTATAATGTTAGTGTCGTCAACGTTGTATTAACATCGACATAACTCTAATCTTAGCATGCGACGTCTGTGTATCATCCTCTCTAGCATCTACCCCAACTTAAATTGTCTCCTATAACAGGAATTGTTTGTTTACATTACATTTGATTGCAACCTATACGTAAAGTTAACAACTATGTTTTTTACCTTCTCCATCGACATTTCTTTGTCCTTTCCCTACTCTATTTGTGACACATTCATCTTACTCTGGTGGATAGTCTAACAATGAATAAAAAACTTAAGTCTCGTCCACTATTTACTAACATTGAAAAAAACTCAAACCTTGGCTTATGTTAACAATTCCTTCTCCATCTTCTCTTGAAACATATACGTATTATTTTGATTACATTTTGTATATAGAAATGCAAACAATGTTTTTCAACCTCCTCTTTGGGCAATCCTTGGTCTTGTCTCTGCTTTGTCTGTGCCACGTTCGTTTCATTTTTGTGGACAGCCTGTCAACGGATACAATAAAAGCATTTAATGTGGTGATGATATTACATTGCACATAAATCTTTATCTACCTTTACATCGAGTGATCCCCAATCTAATTGTGCAAGCTCCAAAACTACTTTTGCAACACCAGTAAATTGCTCGCGCTCTCTGATATCTTATGATTTCTATGTATTATACATTCAATTATANNGAAGAAGAGCTTGAAAACAGAGCACATCGGTTTAGCACATCGGCCATGCTAAACCGATGTGAAATTGAAGAAAAACCAGGAGCTAGCATCAGCCAAGAGCATCGGCCAAAAGCTGACCGATATGAACACATCGACCAACCATATCGGTTAGCCTAAACCGATGTGGTCGGCTGAGTCAACAAGATTTTCCCCTATTTTGACTTTTTGACCCAATTTTAGTGGGTTAACCCAAGTGTTTTAGGGTTAACCCAATGAATTTTAGCATGACTATATAAGCTTTTACCCTAATTTTTAGGGGACTAAGCTTATTTTCCTTAGAACTTTTGTAATCATTTTGGATCTTAATCTTATTTATATCTGATTTCTTGTTTTTGATTGTTGTTTTTATTCTCAAATCTTTTTCTAATCATGTCTTATCACACATCTTTCATAAGATTTTGTGT
>OVBE01013883.1:0-12396 GCA_900406425.1 Iberis pinnata | reverse complement strand
GGTACTAAGTGAGTGCGGTAGTTCATTATTAATCTTTCAGGAATAAAGGCTGATTCATTTACTGAAATAATATGATGTAGCCAGAGTTTTAATCTATTAACCATAATCTTGATGATAATCTTATAAGCTACATTTGCAAGGTTTATTGGACGAAAATCCTTTGGGTTTTGGGGATGGGGAATTTTTGGTATTAGGCATAAGAAAATATGGTTTATATACAGATCCATGATGTTGTGTTGAATGAACTGGATTGTGGCAGAGGAAACAACTGGCCAGTGATGCTTAAAGAATCCAAAGGTGAGACCATCAGGCCCATGTGCCTTCTTCTCATCTATTTATCGTAGGGCCTTCCATATCTCAGCAGGGCCGGCCCTGATATTACGGGGGCTTGAGACAAAATAAAAAATTGAACTAATATTTCATGTATTTTTTTGGGCATATATATATATANTGGGTATATATATATATATATATATATATATATATATATATATATATATATATAAATTGGGGGCTTATAAACTATATAAAATAAAATAAAAAAACCGGGGACCACAGACAAATGTTTCACTGGGCTTTGCCCAGGACCGATCATGTATCTCAGACTCAGTGACAGATTTGATAAGTTCAGCATTCATCTTTTCAGTCTTCTTTCTTAGGCTGCAGAGTATCAAATACAGAGTAATTCCACTTATGTATAAATTTTGATCTCAGTCACATGTAACATAATTATTCTTTATTTATAAAAAAATATAAATGTTATTTTACAAAAAAATCATCTATATAGTTATTTTATATATCAAAATGACACAAACTCCTATGTTTTATAAATATATAATTCTTTTTAAAAATGGTTTCATATTAAATAACTTTTTGAAAAATATAGCTTAATATGTAAATTTATGAGTTTTTTTAATATTAAGTTTGTAATTTTGTTATTTGAAACTAAATACCTTAGCAAAGACGAAGGTAAAAAAGCAATTATAATAAAATATTTTAGGCTAAAATTAAGAGAAGGAATCTAAAGATTAATTATTTTTTGGGAAACAGAAACTAATAGTGGACGTTAAATAAATTATGTAAATAATATAGTTTCATAAACACTGATAAATTAAAGAACTCTAGTTGAATATATGGGGACACATAAAAATAAAATAAAAAAAAGAACATTTCACCATAATTATTACATTGTATATAAACCTATAGCCAAATTTTATAAATTAAGTGGGGTCAGTAGTTGACACTATAATATGTTAAATATTTGAATTTAAAAGACCAGAATCATCGATCGATAATATGCTCAAATGCGTCGGATGTTTGATAAGGAGGCAATCACACAATTCTCGAAACACATTTTTGAGTTGTGAAAGGTAAAGTAAGACAAGATATGTCTAAAGAGTGTACCAAGAGCATTTTCAAGATCTATTAAACTTCTTCATATTTCATTATATATCAAAATCAAAATAAAGCTATTGGTCTACGTACCTAGCTCTACGATCCCACTAATTTAAGGACGAACCATTTCTATATAACTTATCTTAATTATCCATTTAAGTATAATTGTGAAATGTATTCCCCAAAATAAACACACAGTACATGTTAGAACGAATTGGTAGCATCTTAATGAAGCCATCAATATTATAAGTAACTGGATCTTACAGTCGATCGTGATATGTCATAACGGATAAAAATTATTATTCCTAAGCATATCCACTTCCATTATATATGGACTTTAACTTTTCCGTATGTTAAAAAAGTGTAATGTGAGCATCAGTCTAGTACGTATACTCCGAATCATCAACCTAAGAAGGTGACTATTGTACATTGGGTGAGTACATAGTAAATACCATGTATTGTTGAGGTATCCGTAATGTGTTCTACTCTATCAAACAGATTATTAAAATTTTGATCCGTATTTGCTCATGAATATCTTAAAAATTGAATATCCGTCAACATCTGAATATTTATTGTATAACCGATCTGCTCCGTAGAAAAAGACAAAATGTTAAGTATTTTTAAAAAATTTACAATTTTAAATGAAAAATGACAAAAATGTCATGTAAACTATATTTTTACTTTTTACTTTTTTATTTAAATATTGTAGTAATTCATTTTATTAATAAAGTCCGTCAATATTATATGAATAGAAAAATATATTATATATAATTATTTATGTATATATAACTATATATATATATATAATAGAGCGGATTAGATATCCAATTTATAAAATTTTAGTATTTTTGATTTGTTTTTTTTACATATAGTTAATTTTGATATTTGCTTTATTTTTTAATTTTACGAATATCCGAATTTTCGAATTGAGTCAAACAAATAATGAATCGAAACGAATATAACAGATATTTTAGCCGTATCAACTAAAAAAAGATTAAATGAAAAGTATATATATATATATATATATATATATACAAATTACATGGAATGCTTTGTTCAATATCCTTATTTTTAATTTGGAGTCTGATCTAGACAGTTCTATTAATTATCGTAATTTTAAATATATATCGAAAGAATTTCCTTTTTGGTTGGGAAATATAACAAATTAATACAGCTTAAGTTGTAGGAATCTTCGGCTATATATCAACTTAAACTGATTTCTTGATCCAATGCATAATCAGTTTTCATCATCACAAAATTAAATCACCAATTAGGGAGTTTCGTGTATTCACCAAATTATATAATAATCTCTACTAGTTTTCAACTTTTCATAATATACATTTACAAATATCGAATTAGATCTTGATATTCTACTAGTAAAGTCGTCCAAAAATGGTAATAACAAAATAAAATAAAGGCGATTCTTAAAATTACCATTAAATTTTTTTTTTTTTTTAAATATCATCAAAAACATTTTTTCCCAAAAAAATGCCATTAATTTTTTTTCAAAAATAAAACCCTCTTTAAACTCTAAAACCTAATCGAAAATAATAAACTCAAACTTTTGACAAAATAATAAATAGTAATAATAAACCCAAACTCAACAAATTCAATTCTAATTCAATATATATATATATATATATATATATATATGTGTGTGTGTTTGTAATATTTTTGAAAGAAAATTTTTTTGATAATATTTTTAGAAAAGGTATAACTGAATTATATGGAATTTTATAAAATTATTATATTAAAAAACAAAAGATCTTGATCTCACTTTATAGTTTCTACTGGAACAAACTAAAAAATGAACATTCCAAAAATAATAATTTTAGTACTGGGTTTTATCAGTTTAGATGCGAATATAGCCCTATCATGGGAGTATATATATATATTATTCTTTTTTCCGAGTTTCAAGTGAAAAAGAAAGGCTATTACATATCTTAAAAAATAAATAAAAGACATATTATCTTGATGATGGTCCCTTTATCATATCGAAGGTAAAGCAGGCACACTAGAGTTACTTTATGATAATCCTACGTGGCATCTTTGATTTCTGGATATTAAAAAAAATTAATGAAAAGTCCAAATTGTTTTTAATGTGATGAAATGATGATGCTACTTCTTTCGTATTCGTAAGCTCGAAGAGAAAGGAAAAAAAATGATAACTACTGAGTTCTCTTCTTCTTCTTCGTCGCCGAGCGATCGCAGGATCGGTGCTCTGCTCCGTCATCTCACTTCCGTGACATATTTTCCGAATGCGAATCGTCTGAGCTCTGTTTATGCCTCGCCAACATCAGGAATCACCAGCGGTTCTGTTTTCGCTCATCTTGTTCAAGCTCCTGAGGATCCTATTCTTGGGGTACCTTCTTCTTTGATGTTTTTATTTATATTTATAAAATTTTAGTAGTGTTTTACGATGCTTTTGGATATGTGTGTACTACGCATTTGAATTTCTAGCCGGTTGTTTCTTTCGAGATTCTGGATTCCGTTGGATCGGTTATTGATTATTGGGAATTTGCGATCTCGAGATTAAATACAGGATTGATGTTATGGATTTTTGTTGAATTTAATTATTATTTTTTCATGATTTCTTCTTCATTTATTATTACAAAATTTCAGAATTACTGAATGTGTGATGTTTTGTGGTTTTAACAAAATAAAAATAGGTGACAGTTGCATATAACAAAGACCAGAGCCCAATTAAGCTGAATTTGGGAGTTGGTGCTTATCGAACTGAGGTAATGATACTGATGATTTTGATAATTTGTTGTTGATAATGGAACGTTTGTTAATGGTGTTTTGTGTTGTAGGAGGGAAAACCTTTGGTTCTTAATGTTGTGAGGAAAGCTGAGCAAAAGCTTATTAATGACAGGTTTCAGTTCTTTTGAGTTTGGTTATTTTTGTGTGCTTGATGATTGTTGAGTCTTTGCTTTGTGTTTAATCTAAGATCACGAATCAAGGAGTATCTTCCCATTGTTGGATTGGCTGAGTTTAACAAGTTAAGCGCTAAGCTCATATTAGGAGCTGATAGGTAAATATTGTATGATTATTCTTTGAGTTTTCAACAGTTTATTGTTCTGACAATTCTTTCTGATTGGTGTTTTCGCACATGACACAGTCCTGCTATACGTGAGACTCGAGTTACAACTGTAGAGTGTTTGTCAGGTACGGGTTCCCTGAGAGTTGGAGGGGAGTTTTTGGCTAAACACTATCATCAGGTAGATGCTAAAGCCTTTTTTCTTGTCAGATTCCCTTTCTTTCTCCTGGTGAACATCTCATGTAACTTTGAAGGCTTCTCTTTTGCTTTCCAGAAAACAATTTATATTACTCAACCAACATGGGGAAATCATACGAAAATTTTCACCCTGGCTGGTTTGGCAGTGAAAACTTACCGCTACTATGATCCATCAACACGTGGGTTGAACTTTCAAGGTGAGACTTGCAGTGGCTGGTGAAATATGACCGAGTTTCAGAGGTTTCATTATTCTTAACAAGTTTTTATAATTCTCTAAATGGTCAATGGCAACGCTTTTTTATTGTGCTCACAGGCTTAATGGAAGACCTTGGTGCTGCCCCACCTGGTGCAATAGTGCTTCTCCATGCCTGTGCTCATAACCCAACTGGTGTTGATCCAACCATTGAACAATGGGAGCAAATCAGGCAGTTGATGCGGTCAAAAGGATTGATGCCATTCTTCGATAGTGCTTATCAGGTACACCTGCTGGATCCTTTTGTATAAGACCGACTAGCTGATGGTTAAACCATCCCTCCTCTGAATGAATGGTGAGTACTTGTCTTCCATCTTTTCTTTCTTATCTGTCTCTTTTTGCGTTGCAGGGCTTCGCAAGTGGAAGTCTGGATACAGATGCGAAACCGATTAGAATGTTTGTTGCTGATGGAGGAGAATGCCTCATTGCTCAAAGTTACGCAAAGAACATGGGACTCTATGGAGAAAGAGTTGGAGCTCTCAGCATTGTAAGAATTTAGTCTAATTAAGTAACTCTTTGAAAGTTATTGGGTGCTGCTGCTATGAGATGCTGTCTTTTATCGTCTTTGTAGGTATGTAAATCAGCAGACGTTGCGGGTAGAGTCGAAAGTCAATTGAAACTAGTAATAAGGCCAATGTACTCAAGTCCACCGATTCACGGTGCATCTATAGTAGCCGAAATCCTCCGTGACAGGAACTTGTTCAACGAATGGACTCTGGAACTGAAAGCTATGGCTGATCGTATCATCAGCATGAGGAAACAGCTTTTCGAGGCATTAAGTGCTCGAGGTAAGGTCCTTTTACTCATATGTATATATATCATTAGGAAACAGCAAAACACAAATGCTTATGACAAACTCAAATAATGTGGACACAGGCACGCCTGGAGACTGGAGTCACATCATAAAACAGATAGGTATGTTTACATTCACAGGGCTAAACCCAGCTCAAGTCTCCTTCATGACTAAAGAGTACCATATCTACATGACATCCGACGGGTAATTTACTTATAAGCCTCTCCTACATACATAAGATCTGTTTGTTTTGAAATTGTCTAACTTCGGTGTGGTTGAAAGGAGGATAAGCATGGCTGGTCTGAGTTCGAAAACCGTGCCGCACCTTGGTGCTGCTGTTACCAAAGCCGTCTGAATAATCAATCTTACACAACCACCTCGGTTATGTAGTAATAGTAAAGTACGCAAGAGAGGCTGTCTCTCACATTTCAATACTCTTTAAATACATCAACCTATTTAAATTCAAACGTTCTCTGTTCTCCACTGTCCAGTTTTCGTAAACTACAATTTACTCATTGCACACATGAATTATGTATATATTATATATTGAACACAGAATCTACATAAATTCTTTCAAGTTGATCCATTAAAAGAAAAAAAGAATTAAGAGAGAAAATTTAATCAAGCACAGAGACAAACAATGTCTGTTCATTGAAGGTTTTTGCAATTTTACCTACATCCTTTCAAGAGACAGGAGGAGACTTCTTCTGTTGCTTTGGTTGGAGACTCACAATCATTGAAGTCCAGCTTTCGACGCTCCACCTATAGATACATCATACATATATGAAAAAACACTTTTATATGTTTCTAAGATGGTCTACTTAGATAGTGAACATACCAGTAGAGGATCATTATTCTCTTTATTCAATTCCTTCTTCTGCTTTGTATCATCATCATTAGTTGATGAAAGTGAAACTTCCATTGCATCTGTGAATGCTGCAAATGCACTTGTATATTCACTTCTCTGTGTCATCATTCCTATGTTCTCAAAGCTTCTCTCCACTGGACTGAATATGTAGCCCATGTCCTGAAAGATTTAAGTATAGATTGCGTAAGAAAAGTATTTCTCTATATATGAACCAATTAGACATTTGATATGCATCTAAGAGTTCCCAGCCATTATGAAATACCTCGATTGTTATTTCTGTGTCAAACCTTGGGCTGGGTAAGAGAGAGTTAACGTAAAACGGAGATTTCCAGGCTGAGGGAGATTCAAGGCTCCTCCTAAACGGAGATTTCCAGGCTGAGGGAGATTCAAGGCTCCTCCTGAACGGAGTTCCACAGAATCTGTAGAGGAGAAGTAAAATCATTGTAGCAAGAACTAAAAGCAAGTATAGAAAAAGGAAAATAAATTTAGTAAAGATGGTGTGGCATATACATGCTGAAATTCTCAAGGCTTGTCTCGTCGTCAACAAGATTTCCATCGATATTTTTGGCTCGAGAAGGGGAATTAATAACCATACAAAGACTTGCAGAAGAATGGTGTTCTTTGTTAGAAGTAGCCATTAGGTTTCTCTGCAAATTAGCCTTCTCTGCTTTGGTTACTGATTGATCAGGAGAAGACACAACTGGTTTGTTGGTGTTATTCTCAGAAAGAACATGAGAGAAACTTTCAACCTGCATAAGATTTTATCAGTTAACTGTCACTCCGTGAAGGTAAAAGAAACATCGAATAAAATGATAACTCTTACATTTTCAACATTTGGTTCAGAATCATCCTTTTCCTTGACATTTTCCTCTATGCAAGTTTGCACTACCTTTTCAAGTGATTTTCTGATATGCATGGTTTCTTCAGGCATTCTATGACAAAAGACTAAAGAAGGCTTACCCCTCCATTTCTCCTCACCTTCTTTATCTGCAACATTGACACCACTGCTAATTTCAGAGACAGAATCTCGATTCTCACTCTCATCAAACATCACATCCAGACGTGAAAAGTCTTTTGCCAGACTGGCTGCTATATCAGTTTCAAGCTTTTTATCATTCCTTTTCTCAGATAGTGGTGTCAGCAGATCACGTGTGCGTTTTCTCAGGACTGACTTTGTACCAACCAAGGTCTTTGCACCAGTGGGAGACTCCCAAAGTCGAAGGGGACTCATGCACGTCATGGTGGACATCAGTAGCTTGCGTATGCCAAGAGGGCTGTAATCGTGCAGCGGATCGTTTTTTGATTGTAGAAGATCACAGCTGAAAACAGGTAGATCCAAGCTTGGAAAACAGAGACTTGATGATGCTCCCATGTCTTCATGATACTGCTCGCTTGTTGTCATGTTTGACTCATGCTTAGGAAGAGAATGTGGCTTAACTTCTGCCAGAGAAGGAAAATCGTTAACTGGAACCAACTTTTTGGAATCACTTAAATGATATGATTGATCTTCTTCACTAGTGTTATTAGGCCCTTCAGCAACGCCAATAGAGCTTGATGAATCATTGATGCATATGAAGCTACCATTTTCATTTGATGTGTCTGCCTCAAAAGGATGACATACCAGTCCAGATGACTTCTTGGCATACTTATCAGGTGAAATGATTAAGGGAGCTGGCCGAAGATTTTCTTTGCCTGAGGCGGCTGTTGCAATGAACTTTGAAGGCGATTTCTGCATAGGAGATTTTGTAGCTTCTGAAATTTGGCTGTCTGAAGCTGAAATAGAATCTCGATAGTCTCCCTGGTCAACCTCACTTGTCTCTTGCGGAAAAGATCTAGAAACACTGAGACCTTCCTTTTTATCATGGAAAAGGACCCTGCAACAGTCCGTTTCAGATGTAGAAACGTTTGCTGGGTTGGTGTAAGCCACATCTGTATTTGATATGGAGTTTGGAGCTCCCAGAGTAGTTTCCTCGATCTCCTTGTTGTATGGCATTGGTGCCTGTGACATAATATCCGGTAGATTCTGAAAATCAAATTGGTAATCCTGGCTTGAAGAAGTAGAGACATTATGATCAGGAAACTGTGAACAGTCATCCATATCATAAGAGACTTCTGAGATGGAGACTGAGATATCTTCCAACTCTGGAAAATAATACTGATTTGAATGATATGTAGCTTGCTCATTCTTGTAAGTGTTTTCACATGGGTGAAAATGGTGCCCCATGTTTATAACTCCATTTGGATAATCTCCTGCGGATAGAGAGCAGCCTGTCATGCTTGAATTCTGAGAGTTATCTATTTCTTTCTCCACCTGACCACTTATGCATTCATTACCATATTGTAACATGGAACTTCTCTCATAAGGAGCTAGAGGCATGGCTTGGTACTGATCCAAAAGACCAGATGCCGTATAGGAATCAAGTTTCTTCTTAACGGAACTGTGCCAATGATTTTTGATTCCATTATCTGACCTGTTGATAACATAGCAAGGAAACGACATTGGAAGTAAAAATTTAAGGAAATACCTTAAACTGAATAAGATGTACGATTATTTCAAATGGCAATATATATTTTTACCTTCCAGGCAAGAACTTTGTTAACTCTGCCCATCTATTACCGTAAATTTGATGAGCACGAATCAGAACCAGCTCTTCTTCTTGAGTCCAAGCTTCCTTGTTTATAGCAGGGTTGAGGTGATTGTGCCATCTATATCAATTACAACATTGATAAATGCTTATACATTTAACGGTTCAAAAACTAGAAAAGAAGATAAAATCTTTCATGTGCTAGTAAACATTTATAAGCATACCTTTCTCTACATTGCTTTCCAATACGTCCAGGTAAATATCGAGCAATAGTGGACCACTTCTTCGGACCATATTTCTGGATTAGCTGAACGATCATGTCATCTTCCTACACATATGTAAAATGAGAATAATAAGCAGTCATAGGGGATGTTTGTAATTTGTAAATAATAAAGCTTACAGGTCGAGTGCTTAAAATGCACAAATAAAAGTAGTGAAGAAAAGCTATGTCACCTCCTTCGTCCACGGCCCTTTAACAAGTTCAGGATTAAGGACCTTCTGCCACCTGTGAAGGCACTGGACATCAGTTCGATCCTTGAAATATTCAGCTGGAAATTAAGCAAAGCAGATCAGACAAAGTGTGACATTTAATTAGACAAGAACTCAGCAAAGTAAGTTAAATTTCGAAGTTTACCTATCTTCTTCCAGTTCTTCCCTTTAAAATTGTGGACAGCTTTTCTCAAAATCTCATCCTGAAAATAGGTTTGGCCAACAAATTATCAAATATGCAGATCAAAGAGTGAAGAAATGAAAGTATTCAAATATCCACTTTTTGTGCATCTCTGAGCTAAGAAAATGCACTAAGCGTGAAGAGAACTAATTATATGTAGCATGATCGAATTAGGGTTATTTTGGTTTTCTGTTCTGTGCAAAGTTTATACAGAAGAGATATCCTCCTAATGTTGAAGTCGATGGTGATAATAGTTGACGGTGATAATCAGTTAATGTCCGATGTAGAGAACTAAGAAAATGCACTAAGCGTGAAGAGAACTAATTATATGTAGCATGATCAATGATATCATGCAAATGAACACACACAAGGTGGACTTTGTTGCATGTACAAGCACATGAAACCAGATCAACCAATAGCATTGAACCTTTTTTTGGAAAAAAGTAGTAAACAAAAGCTGACTAAAACACAAATTTTCACCTCCTCTGCTGTCCATTGACCTCGAGTTGAACGTCTTGCAGGGCCACTAGTCCTCCTGTTAAACCAACACAAAGTGTCATCCAACTTAATTCTAGAGAAAGGAAACAGCAAAAGAAAAAATGAAACTTGTTGGCCTGGGTAAATGTCATATATAGAGTAGATAGTAACACTTGATTGACCTCATTCCTAGCCTCTTGTAGCAAATTAAAGACCTATTAATAGTAAGAAAAGAAGCATAAGCATACCCATTACGCGATTTCGGGATCCCTTCAATAATAGCCTCAGGAGGAGTTGAGATTGTTGTACACTCACTTTCCATATCTTTTCAATGAAAAAGCAAATATAGTAACGCCAATTAACATATGTTGCCTTTCTTCTCTGTAATGTGAACTCCAAAACATTATCTAACAATGTTATTGATCCCTCCTTTGCACCATTTCACAATCAGGCCTAAAAATAGAATGTGAACAAACAAAGGAATTAAGCATGATCTCTATATGTATACATTACTCCACATCTAGAACTTGGTATTAAATCCAAACGCCTCTATTGGAGTTTCGTTTAAGAAAACTACTTCTGATCAGACAATAATTTCAAAATCACAACATACACAAATCAATCTAAATACGAAGATATATAGAACCTACTTCAAGATCTTACCCATGAAGTCAGAAAACTCACCGATACAGAGCTTCGGGAAAGGAAGCAATCAGAAGTTGAAGTAAAACTCGAAGACCAAAATGCCCCAAATTAAACCCAAATCGCGAAAAACGAGAGATCTCTGATTGAAAAGAAGAAATTTATAGTCTATTTAGAGAAAAAGAGAGAGATTGAAAACTTTCCCGAGAAAATAAAGAGAGAAATCAAAACGGTCGGCAGAAAAATTTGAAAGATGAAAGGCGGAAGTTCGAATTTGATTAAAAGAAATTTTCTACAAACAAACCCTATAGACACTCGAGAACGTTTGGTATAATATGTGCATCTAAGTAAATCTCAGCCGTTCATTTTAAATATTATAGACACGTGTCTCCTGCATTTTTAGCTCAACGGACATATCATTTATATTTATTTTTTTGGTCAAAAGATATAATAAGTTCTTTTTTTTTCACAGACATATCATTTATATATGTTTTTATGTCAACCATTTATATATTATCATTATGTATTTTAGATTCCCTCTACTTTTTTCCCTTTTTTTCTCGAATTTTTCTCATAATTAATACAAGTAGATTTCAAGTATAGAATAGTTGAACTATCAACTTCGGCGTCCCGTCCGAAATTTCAAAATTTGTATATGACCGAGTTTGGTTCGATCCGAAGAAGGCTATATAAGGCTTGTTTAAGTTTAGCTTTAAAACTACCATAACTAGACTATATCCAAATAAAATTAAGGTAGATTACCTGTAATGAAAATTATCATTGAGACTTTAACAAAAAAAAAGAAAATTATCATTGAGACCAATATTTTTCTTCTTTCAAATACGCATTTGCAGATTTGACGAGAGTAATTATTCAATATTATTTTTACCTGTTTACATTATTATAAGTTTAATTTATTTTAAAAAAAATTTCCAAATAAATTTTCTTTTTCATCATAAATATATGGAATTGTTAGGAATATCTTTATGGTTGACTTGATATTTATCTAAGATATTATTGTTATCTCTATCTTAGAGATAGAGTCTATCTCTTTTCTATGACGGTCTATGTACTTGTATATATAGACCCTGATATCAATGAGAATAGATAACACTTTCACAACACGTTATCAGCATGAAACCCTAGCCACCTGAGTTAAAACCTTCGGCATACGTTGATCTTATATCGGAGTTACAACCTTCTACAAACGTTGATNTTACAAATTATTATTTGATAGAATGATGAATGATGATATGGCCATACTTTTGGTGGATAGTGGAACGAGCCATACCATACTTAGAGATAAAAGACATTTCATCAACCTCACAATGCAAAGAGCCAATATAAAAACAATTGTAGGTATATCAAACCTTATCGAGGGCCATGGCCAGGCCTGTATAACATTGCCCATGGGTACACAGTTGGAAATGTCCAATGCTTTGTATTCACCCAGTTCCAACCGGAACTTACTAAGT